>JAKTWX010000058.1:20070-54168 GCA_030582275.1 Waltiozyma pijperi
TTGTGGTTATTATTTTGTTGATGGACTTGATAGCTAATGGTTTCTAGAAGAAGTGATTTATTTATCTTTGAAAATTTACTGATTAGTGGAAACTCAACAGCGGCTAATGTGTCAATTGGCTAGTAATTTCCAAAGCTGTAGTAAAAGAGAAGTTTAGAGGTTAAGGAAGGCTGAGTTATCAGTGATGATCAGCTGGCCGGTTGCACTGGTGGTGGGAATAGCTTCTTGGTTAGTTAATAGTTACAACTGGAACAAAAGGTATTCAACAACTATGGTGTTTACCATGGCTGAATTAATAATAAATTTATCGGATCTGCAACTTCCAAGGTGTATTTTTCCCGCGGTCAATTTATAAATTGCTGCAGGCTGCAGAGCTGGGCCGTTAACTTTTAAGTGGGTGACACAAGTCTCATGACTTTATAGTAGGATAAATTTCGGACCGGCAACTTGAAAGTTGGCCCGATTTGCGCAACTACTTTTCGCAAATATCGCTGACTGAAGATCTAGTTTTCGCAAACAGTTTTTATCGATTTCAACTGGGAAACTCATAAGTTTAGGTTAAATTACACGTTAGCTCACCGGATACCTACGGATTTGACTAGTCCTTTCAACAAAAATAGTGATGAGTCAATCTCAGATTTGGTTTTTACGAAGACTATCAGTGATAAGGAGAAGAGCACCACTGCTATAGATGTTGAACTGCCTGGATAATACTGTGTCTGGTTTGCTACTAGTTCGAGCAGTGTAATGCTCCCTTATATATATAGTTTTTATTATACAGTACTTTAGTCTATGCAAAACATGTACACAACTCCACAAGGTTCACTACTAGTGAAGAGAAAGGGTTTTGCAAGGAACATACAGTAGCTGAGTTTGTGCCCTTCCTCAAAGTCACGTGAGTGATTTTTTCATGTGTCAGTTAAAAATATTTAGCCGCGGCCATTGAGAAAGATCTATATTCCAGGGTCTTCAACTATTTCTAATTTCTTATTTAAGCTTATACTAGGTTTACAAATTTTACTACTTCCATCAATTCTATCTATCATAACTCATATCTTGATGTTACAATAGTGTACACAGTGTCAATATAATATTCAAGATGACTTCAACGACAAGAAAATCAACATCGATTTCGCTACCACCAGCCTCAAGTCTCCCCTCAATCATGACAACTACCAATAACGATACCAATGCAACTGATCAATTGAATCACGATCAACAGATCAAACATAGATTCATGTCTGATAAGTCCAAATGGTACCCCTTCAAAGGTATAGTATCCGACTTACAAGACCGCCTGCCCTATTACGTCTCCGATTGGACGGATGGTTGGAACTATAGAGTGATACCAGCAACGATCCTTACCTTTTTCACTAATATTTTCCCCGCTATTGCCTTTGCTCAAGACATGTTTGATAAGACGAATAACTCTTATGGTGTCAATGAAGTGTTATTGAGTTCTGCGTTGGCTGGGATCGTGTTTGGGATCTTCTCTGGGCAGCCGTTAACGATTGTTGGTGTCACTGGGCCTATTTCTATTTTCAATTACACTGTTTATGAGATCATTGAACCGTTGGGGGTTAGTTATTTCCCTTTCATGTTTTGGATTTCCATTTGGGGGATGATATTCCATTTCATTTTGAGTATCTTCAACTGTGTTAATGCTCTACGCTACGTCACTAATTTCCCCTGTGATATCTTTGGTTTGTTCATCAATGTTGTTTATTTACAGAAGGGGCTACAGATCTTATCAAGACAGTTCAATCCTGAGGATAATGGATCTTCAGGGTTTGCTTCTGTTATGCTTGCTATCTCTATGGGTGTCTTGGGATTCTGCGGTAACTTGTTCAAGAGATCGCCCTTCGTTAATCATCACTTCAGACAGTTTGTCGTTGATTATTCCACGCCGATTCTCATTGTCTTGTTCACAGGTATGATTCATTTCGGCGGCTATTTCCAAAATATTGAATTCAAAAAGCTTCCAATCACCAGATCGTTCCATCCAACTTCAAGAGAGCATTGGATTGATGTCACAGATATCTCAGTGGGGAATATCTTCCTCGCTTTGCCGTTTGGGATAGTGTTGTCCATCTTATTTTACTTTGATCATTCCATTTCTGCATTGATTTGTCAAAATTCCAAGTACAAGTTGAAGAAACCAGCGTCGTTCCACTATGATTTGTTCCTTTTGGGTATCACCACTGGTGTCGCTGGCTTACTTGGTATCCCTTGTCCTAACGGGTTAATCCCACAAGCTCCGCTCCACACTGAGTCCTTGCTTCTACACGACAGTAAGACAGGAGCTGTGAAGGGCTGTGTCGAACAGCGTATCACTAATACAGTCCAGGGGCTAATGCTTCTTGGTATGATGACACGCCCGTTGTTGGTTTGCCTTGGTTTGATCCCGCAGTGTGTTCTTGCTGGCTTGTTCTTCATTATGGGATCCTCTGGTATCTTTGGCAATGTTATCTTCAACAGAATGTTGTACCTTGTTAAACAGAAGGAGAAGACAAGGGGAGATCCTTTAAACTTTGTGAGTAAGAAGAATCTCATAATATTCCTCATTTTATCTCTCTGTGGGTTCGTCGCTGAGTTTGCTATTGTTGAAACTAAAGGTGCCATCGGTTTCCCTCTCGTGTTGTTACTGTCTGTGATTGTCAGCTTCTTCTTTGGGAAATGGTTCCCTGATGATGAGTTGGAAGTGCTGGACGGTCCTGTTGCTCATGAGAACACTACTAAGAATCTTTAAACCACTAGCTAGCTCTTCACAATATCTGAAATATATTTCGTATAGTAACAAATATCTGTTTTAACTGTAACCAGGGACATCAATTGATAAACCCGTATATAAATACACATGCGTAGAAAGCCACTTCAACCAACTAACGGTCTTCAGCCCATTCGTTTTCTCTCTTGATAGCTTCTTCTTCATCTGGGGAGAAATCGTTAACAATGTTGAAAGTTCTTCTAATTTCATCAGCAGATTTGCCTCTGATCATCTCAGCAACAGTTTTACAACCAGCATCCAACAAAGGTCTGATGTTCAAAAAGTTGGCAGCAAGGATGATTTCATAGAGCATTTCTTGGTCAACAACTTTTAGGAAATCCTTGTCCCAGTCATCAATAGGAGCAGACTTTCTAGCATCTTCGTCGTCGTCGTCTGGGAATGTGGTGTCCTTATGGTGCTCAGCCCATTCAATAACCTTCTTGAAGACAGACGAACGCACGTTAGGTAATGGGATGGCTTCTGAGTCTTCGTCATAACCAGTATCGTTAAGAAGATTCTTGATCAAAACGGATCTTTCAATGATATTACGTTCAACAATGAACTCTTGGTCGTCTGATGTGGTAAGTCTGATCTTTTCTGTCATTGTTATTGCGGACTGTTTGCAGAAATATGTTAGAATGAGAACTGTGATATATATGGATGAATTGATAAAGTTATGAAGGGGTTCCTGGGGTGATTACTAGTGGAGGGCAAATCAGATCACCAAAACTGACCTTCAGATTTTGAGTTGAACACAGTTATTCCCAGTACCTGGAGCCTAGAAAGCATTAAGACTCTCTATCAAATATCATTCAGTCACCAACATACTATTAAATTTATTTGCTTGAACTATAATCAAGTTTAAATTGATTCTATCAAAGTTGTATTCAACACTCCAATCTGTCAATCTGCTTGTACACAGACGTGGTTGGGGTGTGTGGCTTTTTCATAACTCCAAATTGCGCGACCAAGAATCAAGAAATTAGCCCTATATTAAGGTCACGTGTTGAGTGATGCATATGCGAAACAAAATAAAGGCCGGGTGACCTTTCATTAACTATATGTACGGGCCTGGGGCGAGGATTTAGGACTGAGGCATGATTGCCTTCAATTAGATCAACAGGTATTGTAAATTAAGGTCTGTTTGCTTCTCATAATGATCTACCATAGATAAATATCAGATTTGATTCCTTTCAGTCTCTGTCGTGGCACTAAATGGTGACTTAGATATGTATGAGAACGAAAGGATCATGTCCTCTCACTTGTCTCAACTTTGGGTTAACGTCGTATTTATAAATAAAGGATATATTCCTTGAAACTTTAAGAATAAATTACTTATTCTTAACATCTTGTTTTTCTTTAAGCTCGAGCAAAACTCATACCATGTCACAATATCAACAAACTAGACCAGAAAACAACGTTATTACCCCCTCATGGCTACTTGAATCGCCAGTTAGACATGATGAGTACATGAGCCGCAATGATATTTACAACTCTTCAGATAATTTACCAGAACAGCTTGAACAATGGATCGATGAAGGTTTAGATTGTGTTACCCAAGTTGGGGAAGCTGATGATATTCAAGACAATTACCTTAGAAGATTAAAAGAACGTGAGTTTAGAGATTCCAATGAGACTCTACACGATTTTGTACCATCGCCTGTTTTACAAGGGGAAGAGGAAGAGGGTGAAGTTGAAGAGGAAGTGGAACACACAGTGGAATCGGAATATGCAGAAGCTGTGACAGAAGATGAAGTCGATGACTGTGAGTTCTTTGAATGTGAAGTTACTGAGGTATGCAAAACTGATATCAAGTCCAAAATTGCAAACAATCATATTTTCAACGGCTGCTTGTTTAAAGAAAGAGATCACGATGATCTTGTCATCCCAAACAATATCGGCGTTGCTGCTTTGATATTTTTACTCACAGCTAGTATCTTCTATAGATTTCTTTATGTGTAAAGACTTAATTAATGATCAATGCGGGTTTAATCGGATATAAGGGATCCTGATTCCTGTCAACAAGAATTAGCGCGCGGGAAATCTGCGAGCGAACAAGCCGGGTGATGTCATTCCGCGCCTTGTTTCGTGAAAAGTCTCGTTTCAACTTTCAACTTTCTATGATGGACGGCGGCAGTGCAAATCTAGAACTTAGAATAAATGACTTTATTTGGGCATAAACCAGGAAGGCGTAGAGAATTGAACTATAAACAGCTACACTAATAACAAGCTTGTTTTAAAAGCACACTATGTCGTTCCTTCGCTGCTCTGACGTTTCAACTTTCAAGATAAAAACAAACTCTTTTGCTATTTATTCTCATCTCCAACACAATATAGAGATATACCACTCAACCAACACTCTCTATCACTGCCAGTCTCTGTTATATTCTCAGCGGCTAATTCGCTAATTCTTCCATTCTCCACTTCAGACACATAATATTATCCAAGCCTCTCTGTGTTCAACCCTTTACTAGTGAACATTTTGGTTTGTTTCTCAGCAGACAACGCAATGTCAACAACAGCATGTTCCTCACCCACAAGCGTAACTCCAAACTCAGGGGAATACTTCGGAATACAGAATTCCTCATCATCGCCACTTCCTTCCAGGTCCAATAGTTTCCAACTCAGACGAAAGAACAGTGAAAATAGAAGATCAACATTATCGTCATTGACTCCAAAGGAACAACACACCAAGCCAGCTCCAGCTCCAGCTCCTGCACCTGCTCCAATACCGCTTCAACTTCATCATTCCAATACCACCATTATACCAGACGTAACCATCACATCATGTCCTCCATCAAAGACGACTGAACAGGTAATCTTGGACCCTTCGCCTTTGATCCCACATGGGAAGTCGCCTACTTCTTTGTCGTTCATTTCTAATCCTTTGAATCTCCAACATACTTCACCAAAGGTAACAAACGCTGGTGATTTGAAGAACATCAAGGAGATCCAAGGGGTATCAGGGTTGAAGACACTTATATCTGAATTTGATCAGCAGAATGAGGACCTCATAATAATAGATTTAAGATCTTTCAATCAGTACAACATCTCCAGAGTCAAAGAGTCTTTGAATATTTGTGTTCCTTCCACTTTGCTGAAGAGAAACTCGTTCCATTTGTCCAATGTCTTCAAGACTATGATCTCAGTGCAGGAGAAGTACATGAATTCTGTCTTGGCCAATGACAAAGAGACCACAACAATAGTATTCTATGATGCCAGTTCTACGATGGATCAATGTGCCTTCCACACTTATCAAGTCATGAAGAAGTTCACCACTGAGATATTCGATGAGTACAAGGGGAAGAGCTTCCAGCTTTATCTATTCGCCCATGGTTACAAGGACATAGTGGACCAAGACCCTGAGAAGACGCTCATTGAGACAAGACGGTACAAGCAAGAGACGATATCTGGGGTTAATCCTTCCTTGGCAAGTGCTTCCTCCAAAAAATCTCCCGGTTCCGCCTCCTCCAACGATGGAACCATCTCTCGCTTCACCTTGCCCTCTGCCACAGATCCTTCCTACTCTTTCATCAACAGTTTGAAGAAGAACCAAATCCCATTGAACAATGCCGACGAGTTGGTGAAGCAATACACATTCAATCCACCGCAGTCAATCAACCCGGATGCATTCCCTAAATGGCTGAAGCCCTACCTTGACAAAGAAGCGGGGCTCAGAAAGATAATTCAGAACTTCCAGAAAGTGGAACAGTCAGAGAACGAACGGATCTATTACTCCATCAAAGCCAACTCAGCAAGAAGACAAAGATCCAGTTCCAATGCGTCTACAAGCAGCAGAACCAGTCTTTCCTCGCCAAGTGATTACACTTTGAACGGCACAGAGAACGGATTCAAGAACAGATACCCTAACATTCTCCCCTATGAACACTCCAGAGTCAAGCTTGTCCCATCACCAATCACGCCTAACCCTAACGCAACACCTAATCCCCAACTGAACCAATACAACGACAATTATTTCGGAAGCACCTGGCTTTCAGTGTCCAACAGTCAAACCAGTGACAATGCATCAACGACATACGACGACTACATCAATGCCAATTTCATCACTGTACCTCAGGTGAATCCAGATCTCAATTATATCGCCACCCAGGCTCCATTACCATCCACCATCAAAGATTTCTGGAAATTGTGCTTTTCAAATGACGTCAAGTTGATCGTATCACTAACGAATCTTACCGAGTATGGGATCAGTAAATCAGACGTATATTGGGAGAACTCTAAAGAGGTGGAGTTGCTAGAGGAGATTTCAGACTTCAATGGGTTGAAAGATACGCTGACTTACAGGAAATTGAAAGTCACCAATAGAAAGGGCATATCTAAAGAGATTCATCAATTACAGTTCCTCAAATGGCCAGATTCAGGGGTTGTTAATCCTACAGATCTATTCGAATTGATTGAAACCAAAGAGAAATTACTCTCTGATCAAAACTCAACATTCTCATCTCCAATTCTCGTTCATTGTTCAGCAGGTTGTGGACGTACCGGTGTGTTCATCACCATAGATTTGATCTATAAGACTTTACAGAAGTTGGTTATTTCCGGAACGGATCACCTAACCAAGACGACTTTCTGGAATACCGATCAGGACGTGATCAATTTCATAGTGGAACAATTAAGGAAACAGAGAATCTCAATGGTTCAGAATTTAAACCAGTTTATCTTTTGTTATGAGGTTTTATTGGGTTATTTTGATGGATTGAGATTGTGACGGTGCCACGAGTGATATACGTGTATGTCATGTCGATTAGGATAATGAATATTGACTTCATGTAGACACTTATATGATATATGAGCTTTCATGTCTTGAATATAACTGCGATTAGTGAACAATTGAAACGATTGTAAAAAAATCACTCAGATATCATTAATTTGAGAAATGATTGATGATGAATTAACTGAGGTTAAAATAGAAACTTTTATCACAAAACTCTACCCACCCACGTTCCCTTAACTCACTATTAATCTATGATTATTTATATGTCACATCCATTAAACCTCAAATACAACCAACACCAGGATCCTAAAGCGATCGATGTTTATTCCAGGTGTATAGATTTGAGTTCGTCCTGTCATTTTCTGCCCCCATTTTATCGTTTTATCGTTTTATCCCACAAATCATGATGCGCGAATTTTCCATCCCAGCAGAAAATATTCTAGCCCTAGGATCTGATCACGTGGTGATTTATACATATATGTACCTAGATATACAATTACTGAATACTGATTTTGATAATTACCTTTTGCCATTACCACTGCTTTTCTTACCTTTACCTGATCTGCCTCTCCTATCACTAGAATTTTCATTCTGTAAATTTCCCAAAACCTTAGCTCCATTGACTTTCTTCTTCCCATTAGATCTACGATTTCTTTCATCTCCCCAATTTTCATCACCCTTATCATCTTGGTCGTTATTCAAATAGTCGATAGTTACACCATCCCTGATACTTGATTTCCAACCTTTGGACTTCTCAAACCCTTTGATACCTAGTTGATAGTTCTCAATCACCTGTTGAAGTTTCTCCTTTGATGTCTCAACGAATGGTCCTTCCATGTGAACCGGTTGATATGAAGTATTGATCTGTTCAGCGGTCAGAATTGGTGGCGCTGCTATTATGATGAATCTTGTGGTGATTGGTTTGTTCTTTGGATGCTGAATTTGCACATGGAGGTGATCTCCTTCAGGTTCAAAGAGAGCAATAGTCTGGGATCTTAATAAGGTTGGTGAACGGTCCGTAGAGATGGTTACAGTGCCTTGTAAGACATAAAGCAAGATAGTGAATCCGTTTGGGATGTATTGTTTGATATCGAGAGCACCCGATTCGCCATTCATCTCAGCACCTTCAACTTTACAAAGGTTTGGTGTCACTTCATAGTCATAAAACACCAACTGTGGGAAGGCGTAACTCAAAGATTTCAATTTAGATTTAACACCATAAGCCTCACCAGAGACCACTTTAACTTTAACCTGCCCATCTTCCGCCGTAACGGTGGGAATATTATCCTCAGTGATGTCTTTATACTTAGGCTTCCCGGTTTTCAACTCTTTAGGTAAATCCAACCATAATTGAATCCCTTCAACTTTTTCCAATTGTGGTTTACCTCTCTTAGCTGAATTCAAAATCGGCATCTCAGCGTGGACGATACCTTTCCCTGCAAACATAACCTGTAATCCACCTTTAGTGATTAGACCTTTATTCCCAATGAAGTCTTCATGAGCAACAGAACCAGATAATAAATATGTGATTGTCTCTTGACCGTGATGTGGATGATCTGGGAATCCAGCGGTACCTGTTGCTGGAGTTGAAACTAAGGAGAAATGGTCCAAGAGAAGGAATGGAGACTGATGCGGAATTGGGGTCTCTGGACCAATAGTACGGCTCACGGTGAGGTTTACGCCTTCTGGATGAGATTGGGCTTTGTGGTGAGTTTGAAGTTTGTGAGCATTGAGATACGTCTGTGATAAAGTTGTGGTTATTGGGTCAATGTTATCTGGGGCGTTTGTTGGTGAGGGTGAAAAGTCTGACATAGATACGAGTGTGTAGCTTCAAGGTCTTCAAGTACTGCAGATTCATCCTTAGTGTAACAGCACGTTGTTTAGTTCAAATATTCAACTTGAAGAAATATTAAATATTGTTGAATCAAAATTAGCCGCCAGGATCTGAGCTGCAATTTGCAATTTGCTGCAATTTATAAACTTACGTAAAGTTATACATTGCCCGTAGATCGATGGCAGGCAACAGCCCTAGTGTCATGTGACTAGCTCGTGAGAAGTCTCCCGCATTATTCATTAATTGTTAGTAGTTACATGAATACAAACCAGTTGTTGTTCATTCTAATTTTACACAATATCAGCTTGCTCTGTCTCTTCCACGGCTTCTTCCTGCACTGGGAACTGGGTATTTGATTTCAAAAACTCCACCTGTTCACTGACAGTCTTACAAGCATCCTCCAACTTAAATCTAGGACCTCTAAACAACTTGCTTAGAATCTCACTGAATCTATTGACTCCTGCTTCGCTCGTCTCAGGGAAAATGGATCCATAATCACAAAGGAAGCTCTGCATGATCTCCCAAATCTGCAACTCCATATCATAGCCCAACTCCTCCTGAAGCAACGTGTAGAGCCTCTTCTTGTTGCCATCAACATCAAGGATCGTTCTAACCTGACTGTTCCTCAATAATTCCCAAGGATACAATTTAGGTAAATTGGTATGCAGGAGCCCAACTTTGGACTCTTTGTACTTGTGCATGTAGTAGTTGTTCTTCTTTGAATCGTAAGGGAAGTCGGATTTGAACTTTTCGGGCTCCAAACTTTGCAAATAATCCAAAATAGGATCATACTGTCCCATGGCGTTAATCTCAAAATCAATCTCCCCCGACTCCTGGAACTTCTTCGTATCCCTTGGATCACCAAACTCACGGACATACTCGCCGATTTGATAGTATGGCAAATTCCAGTAGTGTGCTGCTGCTATGAACGTGTCTTTGTCACCTTCACCAGCTTGACCTTGAGCTAGCAAGGGGTAATAGAACTTAGGACCGTTGAAGTTGTAGTAAACGGACAATAATATGCTCTTCAAATGGACCTTCTTGTTAACCAGCAACTGACCAGCTTCACTAGACGCCTCAGGGATTGTCCCCTTCAAATCATGATACGACACCTTCTCGAAAACCTCTTGTTCTGTCTTGAGATTCTCTGTGTGGCCTCTTCCATCTCTGTAAGAATCACGGACTTTCTCCGTAGAGCTGACTTCGATCCCAGCTAACTCGTAAAAGGAAGGAGAGACAGAGCGTCTCCAGAAATCAGGCCAGATCAAGAAATGATGAGATTTGAAAGGTTCGTTAACAAAGAACAAATCGGGGTTCGTCAAGGCGAAATTATCAGAATCCAACATCAAAACCCTTTCAAATGATGAGACAAACAAAGCCAAAGATTTGTATTGATACCCGTTTGACACATTATTGATAAACTCACGCTCATCGGAGGGGAAATATTGAGACATGAAGATACATTTGGCGTTGAACTTTGGGAACAACTCCTCACAGAACCCCGATGATTTACGCTCATCTCTGATTGGAATGAACACTTCCACGGGGACAATCGAGCCTAGGTTTCGCAACTGTTTCAAAGACAGTAACACCAGCCAGTTGAACTTGCCTCCGCCAACATAGAGGATCCCGTCTCCTTGGAACTGTATCTCCTGTGAAGAAGTTTCGTCACCGAGGTAGTCTGTCACGTGTGAAGAGAATGTAGCGTGAGATTTTTGTAATTCTTGGAATTCATCCTGGTTGATTTGAAGGAACGAGCTTAGATACTCCTTGGTTCTTATTGGGTCGTTGATGCTGTCTTCACGGAGTTTACCGTCCAGCACAGGGATCTTCTTATTCCATTCCACTTTGAACTTGTTCTCGTGTTTATAATGTGGCACGTCGTTTATGGTTTTGATGCCTGGTTTGGTTTCTTTCAGCCAAGCAATGAGGTGTTCCTTGATGAATTTGCCTAATTTGTCAGAGGATTCCTGGTTCTCATACTCTGCCACTTCGTAAGTCTGTGCGAGTTGGATGTCATACTTCTCGATCGTCTCTGGAGATAACAAGTTGATGATACTTTGGTACGGAGATAACACTCCATCCTGGTACTCTTCAGCGGTGGTGGTTTTGATCTTTGTTGGCTCTTGTGTCGAGCTGAATGAGCCGTTGGTGATATTGACTATTGATTCAGGCAGCTCGAAGTTCAAAGTGTATAGAGTCAATGCTAAGACCAAGAGTATCGTCAACGTTATCAAAAGTTTCAAACCGTGACTTGTTTTCAACCGGGTGGTTAACCGGAGAAGCACGTTGAGGGGGTTCATGGCGGTTGAATGTGATGGTGTGTTTTTTTGAAGATGAATGTTTTTCCTCGCTGAAATGAAGCTGATAAAACAGGGAAATCTGGGTACTAAATACACTTATAAGTAGTCCAATTTATCATCAAGATTGTAATTTGTACCTCGCGTTCGATCAAATTGATAAACACCACTGCCCTGTTGCCAAGCCTCCTATGTGCTAGCCGCCGAACCTCCGGTGTTCTGGCCAGGCCCAATTTCCAATTTCCAAATGAGAGAGGCGCTTTAGCAACAAAAGTCACGTGCGCGGAACACTGGGGTGGCGCTTTTGTCTACAAGTTACATGTCTTACAAGCTGTATCAAGTTCATAATAGTGAACATAGAAGGTTGTTGTGGTTCATAATATGCATTAAAATTGTTCACTAGGAATAAACAAATAACTCTCCTGAGTGCTGATATGATTCAAGAGTACTGGTCATAACCACCATATTCAAAGTTGTTATTAGGTGTAGCTTTTTTATTCGACCTATTATTCGTTTGAGCAGAGCCAGAGCCAGTGTTAGTTGTAGCTGTTGCATTGCTAGCAAGTGGGCCTACGCCAATCTCCGCTAGAATCATCTCAGCTGAAGTGTTTTGTAAATTGATATCAAGGGGTTGATTTTTAACTTGGATTAATTTCTTCAATTTCCAAATCAATTCGACTTCCTTCCTGTTATTCTCATCAATTTTGTTCTGTAAATCTTGAAGAAACTCAACACCCTTCGTGAGGATTTGACCCTTATTAGGTTTACCATCCTTAGTTCCACTTGAACGATCCTTATTTTCTGTGAAATACGTATCTGGAACCAACGTTAACATCTCTTGGATTTTCTCGTTGATGTTGTCTTTCTTCTTGGACTTGTCATCGTCGTCATATTCGTCGTCGTCTTCAAGTCCTTCGCTTTTCACTTTACTTGTACTCTTACGTTTAGCCTTATGGATTTTACTATCTTCGTTAACTGTGAGAGATTTGGAAAGTGATGTGCTGAGTTGTTGCTTTAAAGGCTGAGTCGTTTGTGCGTCGAGTGTCTTGAAGTCTAGGACGTCGTCTTCTAGTTTGGCTGACATGGTGGGCTGAGTTGAGTTGAGTTGTGTTGTGTTTTGTTGATAATTATAGTGTCAATCTGTTTTAGTTCTCCAGCTTTCACTTCAACTTTCGTCATGTGTGTTTTTCTGAATCGGCAAACTAATTTGATACAGTCTCCATTTTTTGGTACGGGCCACGACTCAGGATATAGCCTCCATTTAGCGTTGAAACTTGGACTACGGCGGCAAGCGATATTCTTTGGCCACAAAAACATTCAAACAGGAAACTAGTTCAGCTTAATGTCAGTGCTCCCCTCCACTACGAACACAGGCTGAATTACTGGTAATATAGCTCTCAAACCCTGAACTCAACTGCTAGCGTGCTACAGTTCTACTTCTGCTGTACGCGCCAGCTAGAGATCAATTTAAACTGCAATTAAACAAACGCTAATCTCCCCGATTAGGAAAGTCATCCTGCATGAAGCCGCGAATTTTTCCAATTTTGCGTGCGTCTCTCTGTCTGTCTGTCAGATTTTCAGAAATTGAGTTGCAGAGAAAACAAAGAATAGAAAGGAGACGTCTCTAATTTATAGAGATTCTCAAGTTTTTCCTCTTTAGAAGAGTCAATTTCATTGGTTTAAAGTCTCTACCAACTCAAAATTACCCGATACACACCATAGAGACCTTGAAATAATTTTCACTGAACTGCTTCGCCTCTGTTTCAAACCATCAACTACAAATCAAACTGATTGTTCATACTAAATTAACCGCCTACACTTCAAATAACCTCAACTTATAAAAATTAATGTCGAGATCAAGAGTGAAAAGGAAAAACAGCTCCTCTGAAGATTCTATTCCTGAAGGCACCTTAATTTTAGACGACCAAACCATGGACTCAACAGTGGCGCTGAGTGGTCCCATGAGAGCCGCTGAAGGTATTGCTCAAACGTTAACATCAGATGAGATTCAGTCGATTCAAACTTCAATAACAGATATCAATTCGCTCGCTGACATAGACACCCTACAGAAGAAGCTGCAGAGTGACTACAAGCTGCTAGCCAAGGACTTCTCGCATGCGCGTCTCGCCAGAATCGAAGCATACATCTCCAAAATTGAAGAGATCCAAAACTCTCTCAAACGAGACTTGGAAGAGAAAGAAGCTCTCATGGAGGACGACTTACCAACAGTGGACCCAGCGTACGGCACTGAGCAGGACAGCATCAAGCAACGCAAGCTTTCGCAAAGGCGCCGCAATCAGATCCGTAACTCTATGGAGGTCACAGCGGGTAATCAGCATTCAGACAATTTAGAATTCAAATTGGATGAAACGGTGCTATACCAAATCCCAATTTTTGAAGAGTGGTTTGACGCGCTTATGAAACCGTTTGAGAACCGCTTGCAAGTCACGAAGATGAACTACGAGTACGACATCAAGCTCATTGAGGACACGGTGAGGAAGAACATCTATTTGCTATGGAACGAGTGTGTCAATAGAAGATGTGACTTGGCCCAGGATTTCAGATCAACTTTATCACAAAGACTATATCAGCTGCAAGCGGAGTTCCATGGCGATGCGAAGTTCCAGATGCTGGCGGTGGAGAAGAAGAGGTTCAGATTGGCCAGTGGGAAGGCCTCTGATCCGGTTAAGAGGAAGAAATTACAGGATTCTCAGACCTTAGAGGACATTGCTCTTCGTTCAATTCAGTCCAGATCCAAAGAGAACTGCACTAGTCGCCCAATGGGATCCAGCCCTGACGAGATAGCCAGTGATTTGCAATGGATCAGATCGGCGCAGATTGAGGATATCGAGTTGGAAAGATACGACGAGTTGCTGAAGAATTACGATGGGAAGCCACAGCAGGGGAAATCTCTGGAACAACCCAAGAAGCCGGAAATGGTTATGATGAAAGTGACACATCCGGTTAAACCACAGGACCACCACGTGAAGAAACCAGAGACTAGACCTAATTCTTCAGCCGGCACTCAATCAAAACAATCTCAAAAGGGCGCCGGTAAGAAGTTGGCCTCAAAGAAAAGAGAGTCTGATTTCGAAGGAGAAGACATCCCAAGACGTCCACACAAACTCAAAGTAGCACCACAGCTTCCTTCCCAAACAGCACCAGCATCGCTAAATAGCATCCAACATCTTTTGCCCTCTGCTAAGACAACAGACGCACACCCGCAGCATCAGAGAAGTACACCTCGTCATATTGTCGCTCCTTTGGTTCCTATTAAACCCTTAGCTCCTATCGATATCAGCTACATGAACCAGAAACCTGCAGCCACTGTCAACACGGGCAAACCTGCAGCTACTGGTAATGATACTGCTGCTACTGGTACCGAATCTTCTTCTACAGGCGCTGCTCTACGTGTCCCATTACTCGCTTCGTCTCAGCAGTCTGGCCAACTGTCTGCCCCTAAATTACAAACTCAAAGTGGTTCTATGAACCCTACTGCTGCCCCAGTGGCAAACCCAGTGCCTGTCATCTCCTCCCAACCAGGCCCAGTTGCGCAAATCAACACTGCTGTACCTTCAACACCATCTCAACCATCCGACATCAAACCTGTTCAATTGTCGCCAATCCAACAACAATACAGACAATACCAACAAACAAACTCAAGACCAGGTACATTCAACGAGCAACAACAGCAGCAACAGCAGCAATCATACCCACCACCTCCGCAAATGTTCCCAACTTTCCCAAGATTACCTTCGTCTTTCCCTCATCCTCCACCGCCTCAGCTTCAACTTCAACATCTCCCTCCTCCACCGCCACCTCAATATAACGGTATGCCAGGAACGCTGCCACCGTTGATGAACACGAGCAATAATTTCCCTGGTGTCATTCGGAGCTTTGAACCTATCTGTCCACCACAACCACCTCAAGTTCAACCAGCTGCTTCTGCTAATGTGCTTCAAGGACCTCCTCAAATACAATCTCAACAAGGGAATCCTACTATTGAACCACAAGGTAATTAGCACACTCAACGATGAATAGAGAATATTTGTTTTTTTTTTCTCTCTGGAGTCTGGTATAGTTAATGAATAAGTTCTTTTAATGATAACTTATAATCTTTAGTAGTACTAGTAGTAGTATTAGGAAAAGTCACGTGCGTCGGTGCGCGCGAACTAGCCTTTCAGAACAAGTTGAGCGGCAAATGTATTTATTATTTGCCTTCATAACAATAATCTTTGAATGTGTACTCATTCCAATTACACTAAGGTTAATCTTACATATTCATACACTTCAATTCACCCCTCTAGATCAACCTAGTTAAACAAAAAATCAAAAATCTAAAATACCATGTCAGAAAATATAGATACATTCCTTGCAATCACGGGATCAACAGATTCACAAATAGCTTCAAATTTCCTTGAAATGTCTGGTGATAATTTAGAAACTGCCATCTCTTTGTTCTTTGAACACGGTGCATCGTTTGGACAGAGTGCAACCACATCTACTGGCGGCAGTGGTAACGGTGTCACAGATGAAGATATAGCACAGATGGACATTGACGACGATGCCAGATTTGCAGAAAGGTTACAAAATGAAACATACAACAACAATGCTGATGACCAAGGTTTGAGGGCTCCTATTGAGTCCACGACGGAGAGGTTGGTTGGGGATGTGTTTCCCGGGGTGTTTGGTGGTGTTGGTGGGGCGTTCAACCCTTTGCTGGGGATGAATGGGCAGTATAGAGATGATGCGTTCTTCAGCGGTGGGACAAGAGGTGTTTTCAATCAGAGAGAGCAACTGGATGAGGATGGTGTTCCTAAGGTGGTGGAATTGGGTGGTAGCGACGAGGAAGAGGAAGAGGAAGAGGATCTGTCTGGCGCGTCGGCTACCCAGCGTCGATTACAGAGATTGTTTCGCCCGCCTTTTGAATTGATCTCCAAGTTGGATTTAGAAGCCGCCAAACTGCAAGCGCATAAGAACAAGAAATGGCTCATGATCAACCTTCAAGACAACTCCGACTTCCAATGCCAATGTCTCAACCGTGACTTCTGGTCGCAGTTCCCAGTGAAGGAAGTCGTTCGAGACAATTTCCTCTTCTTACAATACGCCACGGATTCAAGATCAGGTGAGAACTACTCGAATTTCTACCCTGTGACCTCGTTCCCACACATCGCCATCTTGGACCCAATCACAGGCGAGAGGGTCAAGCAATGGAGCGGCGACGACGTTCCTAAGCCGGACGCCTGGATCAAGCAGGTGAAACTGTTCCTCGACAAGTTCTCCTTGGATCCGTCAAAGGTTAACCCGGTGGTGGACCATGGCAAGGCTCCAGTCGATCTCAACTCGCTCACTGAGGAGCAGCAGTTGGAGTACGCTATCAGCCAGTCCTTGGGGAATAAGAAAGCAGGGTCACATGATGATTTGAACTCCGACGACGACGACTCAGACCTGGAGATCTTGAACACGGGCAACGAATCCGACCCAATTGAAATCGACGAATCAGAAGATGAGGAAAGTTCCCATGGTAACCAGCCACAAATATCAGCGGTGCCAGATGTCGCCGCTAAACAACTCACCGAGGAGGAAATCATCGAATCGATCACCGCTCAGTCAAACGTCGAACCGCAGGCTGCCGCTATCCGTATTCAAATCAGATCCGGGACAGGGTCACGTGTGGTTCGTAAATTCTCACCACAGGATACCGTTTTAACACTATATCAATTCGTTAAGGACCATTTCTCCACCGAGGACCGTTTCTTCACTTTGACTTCTCCACAGAGGGAAAATCTTGTGGGGAAGTTACAAAGTACTTTACAAGAAGCTGGGTTGGCTAATTCTATGGTGTTATTGGATGTCATGCAGTGATTTGTATGTACAATGAGTCGTAATAATAAATGTCTATATACAGTTAATTAGCGTCTTCTCAGATGGGATCTTCTGTTCCTATTGTTATGGCTGCTGCTAGGATTCGCCATTTTCAGATTGTCAATCAAATCCTCGATTCTCTCCTCCAGAGAATTCTTCAAATCCACAGCGGCTTCTCTATCGACAAACAGCGTAGGGTATCTGATGTTCATCCACATCCAGCACATCACATACTTATGC
Source organism: Waltiozyma pijperi (assembly GCA_030582275.1). Taxonomy (NCBI): domain Eukaryota; kingdom Fungi; phylum Ascomycota; class Saccharomycetes; order Phaffomycetales; family Wickerhamomycetaceae; genus Waltiozyma; species Waltiozyma pijperi. The sequence continues at coordinate 37,812 of JAKTWX010000058.1, forward strand.
AACGTCTCAATCTCTTCCAGCATCAAGCGGCATTCCTTTGGATCAACAGGCACCGGTACATCCAACACGGAGAAATTCAAAGAATCGTACTGGAAAATAGTCTTGGACTGCGACCGGGAAATCCCCTCACAAAACTCTCTAATCACATTGTCGAAATTCCCCAATCTCGTGCTGATGGGAGCAGTGGAGATTCTCAATTGATCCGAGATCATCATCCTGTTGCTGCTGTTTTTCATATTTTTGAAAACCCCAACCATATTGATCCGATTCTCAGTGTTGGCAATGGTGAAGTTCCTCGACTCGTCAACCTCCTCAGAGAACCGTTTGATAACATCAACGAACGACGTACCACGGGGAAACTCGGACATGTAATGCGCCCAAATGGAATCACTGGGCCAAATGTAACCTTGTTGTAACTGCGTCGACGGTAAGGAGAGCTGATCCCTGACATATTTCAAGCTTTGACCGTTGAAAGAAGTGACGTACCCGATAGAAGTGTCCCTGGCGTCGTTAAGCGTCTCCTCCATATCCTGAATAGGGTCTTCTGGTTTCGAGCCGTAAGTGGAAGAAGGTGCCACTTTGAACCGACCTGCTCTCCCGGCGATTTGTTTCACCTGTGGCGTTTCAATAGGGACATTGGCCTTACCGTTGAACTTGGTGTGATGGTCGAATATGATCCTGTTAATTTTCAAATTCAGCCCCATCCCTATGGCGTCGGTGGCGATTAGCACGTCCGCTTCTCCGTTATTGAACTTGGAGGCTTGAACCACTCTTGTCTCAGCGGGTAAAGCGCCGTAAACCACTGCACATTTCAACTTGGTTTTCTTCTCGATCTCCGTTTTGTACGTGAGGATCTTCTTCTTTGAGAACACAACAATGCAATCTCCTCTTCTTAGCTCCTGGACCGTCTGCACTGGTTTCTCCTCCACGATCAATTTGCCCAGACGCTGATACTCGTTCACAATCACCTCGTCACCGGTCAATTTGGCGATTCTCTCCACCAGCGGAACAATACTGGCCTCACCGCACAGATGAACCTCCTTAGCATTGGCGCCCAGTAGAGCGTTGGTCCAAGCCCACCCTCTCTCGTTATCACCGATCATTTGAATCTCATCCAAAACCACCACATCATACACTTTGGAAGTGTTGAGCATCTCGATTGTCCCCGATGAGAGCCCCGCGGTATTCCCAAACTCGTCAGTGTCGTGGATGATCTCCTCCCCCGTGATCAAATTACACCGTATGCCCTCCGTTTGGAACCGTTCGTAGATTTCACGTGCCAGCAGTCTTAACGGACCAGCGAAATATCCAAACTCTGCCTGTTTCAATCTTTGAAGAGCGGTAAAAGTCTTACCGGAATTCGTCGGGCCCACATGAAGAATCAACTTTCTTTTAAACTTCCGGGATTTGGCGTACCATTCAGAAGGGTTTCGGATGTCAACTTTGATCTTTTGAGACGGACTGCGTAATGAACTTTGCTTCAACACGTGCGATTTGAAACATTTGGTGAACATGGTTAGTGTTTGAGACTCAATATCAGTGGCTGTGGCTGTGGCTGTATCTAACTGGAAGTATCTCGTGATCAGTGGGTTCTCATTGGTTGAAATCTCATGGATGATATACGGCAATCTGGCAATGCTCGGTGTGATCAAATCCTCCAACGTGATGATCTCATGTGATTCTTCCTTGTTCAACTGATATTCCTTCATAGCTTGAGTGAGTAAATGTTCAAAGATAACAACCATAGCGTTTGAATGCTGTTTAATAAGCTGCGGATTGTCAAACTGTCCAATGAAATTTCGATCTTTGATCAGATTTCCTAATTGGAAAACCCCCAAATCAATCAACTCTTGGAATTTCTTGTTATGATGCATTTTCAAACTGCTTAAACTTTCAAATTCAATCTTATGATCGTTCAGAGAAGATCCAATCCATTCATTATCCCTTTGAGAATTATTAACCAGACTCTTAGCCTCACTGGATTTACTGACATTAAACCGTTTATGGAAGTTTCTCTTTGTGGTTGTGATGAATCTCGTTGTTTGTTTATAATTATGTCTATGGAATTGCCCTGGGAGGGCTTTTACTCCGTTGAGCCTTAGCATCTGATGAGAGACTGAGGTGTGGAGTGTATAACTGGCTTAGATCTATCTGATAATAGTGGTGTATTAGTACAGTAATATCAAGCATTAGTTTAGCTACTGTGATTTATTAGCCGCTGACATGTTTTAGAAAAAAATTGACACGAACTGTCAGTCACGTGCGTTTGTTGTAGGGCTGTTTTATTTCACTATAAGCGCATGTGATCATAAAGGCCATATCATCTGGTAATTTATTCAAACAAGGGAATCTTGTTCATTTTGATTGAAACCAATTAATTAAGAAAAAAAGTATAAAAGCCTGTTACAGATCCAAATGTTATACTACAATGTTGATACTCCACATGGGATGGAAGCTTGAAGTACCGAAATACATATACTTCCAGTTAACCATACAACAACAAAAATATGCCATTCACCAAAGAATACATCAGATTGAAAGAAAAAGTTGATTCAGCCTTTGATTTGAGAAAGTCTCTATCCTTGAAATCCCAAGCTGCTTACAAAGACGGTAATGGTTCCCTGGCAAAGAAACTGTCTATTGAGGCTAAAGAGCAATACGTCATTGCAGAAAGGCATAAATCAAAATTTGACAGATATGTTGAGTGTTATAATATCTTTGAAGATTCAGATAATGATTATGATGATCAATATTCTTCTTCAGAGGATGAAGATGATAGCTGTTCCAGCTCTAACGATGATTCAGATTACGACTCAGATGACAACTCAGACTATAAAACTTCCAAATATGACGCCAATGAAGATCCGATTTATGAAGCAAAAAAATCCAAATTAGATTCAGCATACAGGGCTCGCGAGTCGTTGTCCTTCCAATCTCAACGACTCTTTGAACAAGGACACGGTGCTTTAGCTAAGAAGTATTCAGAAAGAGCCAAGTTGCAGTTACGAAAAGCTGAGAATTTGAAGAAAGAGTTGACTGATTACACCTTCTTCCAATATAACTATAACAGGACCAAAACTTATCATGATGAGGAAGTTGTTGATAGTATTGATTTACACGGGTTGTACGTTGAAGAAGCTGAGAGAATTTTCAGCTCAAGGATGAAATCCCTAAAGAAGAGTTCGTTCTATAGCAATTACGGTTCGTTAAGTGTCGTTGTTGGTAGAGGTAACCATTCTTCTCAAAACGGTACTGCCTTGATTAAGGCGGCTATTGAAAGTATCTGTACAAGAGAAGTTTGGAACTTTAGATATCAAGATTACAATGATGGGGAGTTGCTAGTTGATATTTGAAGATGGTGAACCTTTTTATAGCTTTATGTGTCATTATTTACATTTCATTAAAGCCACGTGTGGGACATGCATGAAATCATGCAAGGACAAAAATCGATATTTTGCGCAAAAATTCAATTCCCCACTTTCGCAAATTGGCGAACCCCAGGCTACTTTTTCGCGATATTCCGCCAGCCAGCTCCGGCGGGCAGGCAAAAAAAAATTAATTCTACAGAGAAAGCTATATCAGTTTACTTCTCATAGGTCACAACTCTTGATGTGATAACCTAAAACTTTACTAGTACAAAACTGTTTCACGTCAACATCATCATAATCACCACAATGGAAAACATAGACCTCATAAAGCAATACATCCAATCTTTGAACCAAGCAGTGACGACATTAGATCCACAGATCATCACACTTACATCTGAATCTTTTGAAGATCGTATTAATTCAGAATCAGATCCTTTGAAACGTGTTAAGATTGCTACGAATTATGCCTATACCATCGTGACATTGGCGTTTGCCTATTTGAAATCCATCGGTGTGGATACCGCTAAGCATCCAATCATGGAAGATTTGAACAGAGTTAAAAGTTATATGAAAAGATACAAAGATGCATCAAGTGGTGTTGATGAAGAAGAACAAAAACTTATTGACACCGAAAAGGCGAAGAGATTTATTAATGCTGCTTTGGGGAATAACCAACAGAGTAATTTGAACACAACTACGAGTGGTATGGCTCAACCGGCTATCAGCACGCATACTAAATTTGCCGCTGATGATGAAAAGAAAGAAGACGAGAAAGAAGAAGAAGAAGAAACAAAGACTAAATCTCAAGCTAAGCAAATAAGGAATGAATTCAAATCTGATAAGTTGCAAAAGATTTCAAAGGCTGGTAATGCTACTGGGAAGAATTTGAAGAAGGGTAAGTTTACTCCTAAGTCAAACAAGAAATAATAAATATATATTCATTGATGATGTGGGCATTTTTTTATAGATTTCAATAAGATAATTGGACACATATGTGATAAGTGTAGTGTGTAAACTAACCGTTTAAGATATATGTTAAGAACATACTAAAGTTACCGCCAAAACCACGTGACTTCCTTACGACGCCCTTCGAATTTTGGCAGGCGCTCATGAGGCAACAATCGCCGTGAATTATAATTTATAATTTGTCGCGCGCGTCAACAAAACAACAAAGCTGTGGAATATGATCAAAGATACAACGTCATAGCTTTTGGGCGGCAAACCACATCCAGATAGGATATTACTTTCAAACATACCAAAGATCAAGGAGTGGCTGTGTTTAGTCTTGTTCCTTTAGCTAATTACTTGTCTATATTTTCATCACAGTACTCATTATCTTCAATTGGCCACATACATATAAGATTCCAAGTTTGATAATTTCCAGATTTTAACCGCTGAAAACAATTACAACTTCATATCATGGCTAAGGATACAGTGACACCCAAGAAACGTATCGCCATTGATCCTGTGACTGTGGTAGTGAAGGAGTGCATCCTTCTCTCCTCGTCCATGAGGAAAAGCTCCAAATATTCCCAATCCGGTGTTGCTGCCATTTTGAGTGGTGGTGCTTCTGAACTTTTTGAAGATCATGATCTCAAACAATTCTCTTCTTCAAATGGACATAGCGGTGGTGCTAGTACTGGTGCTGGTTCCTCTGCTGTCGCTGGCGGCTCCACTCATGGGATTAGTGATCCGTTGCTCTCTGGGTTCATCCAGCTAAGATTGATGTTGAATAACTTGTCCACGCTTGATGACGTGGATTCTTTGACTTTATTGCAGCCTTTTCTTTTGGTGATCAAGTCCAGTTCCACCACTGGTGCTATCACCTCGCTGGCCTTGGACTCCTTGTCTAAGTTCATCAGCTACGGTATCATCTCTGCACAATCCAAGAACTTGAACTTCACACTAACCCACATCATCAACTCTTTGACCCATTGCCGTTTTGAAGCGTCTGAACAAAGCTCAGATGACGCCGTGTTGTTGAAGGTCTTGAAGCTTCTTGAGATCCTCATTGACTCCGACTTAGGCGCCACCCTGTCTGACGAGGTGATCCATGAGGTTGCTCAGACATCCATGTCTTTGGCCTGCAATAAGAGGAGAAGTGAGGTTTTGAGAAAAGCCGCTGAACTGTCCATGTACCGTATTACAGTGAAGATCTTTGAAAGATTGGACACTATAGAACCAGAAGAGGAGCACCAGCACATCGTGGACGATACACACGACTACTCCCGTGACGGGTTGGAGGAACACGCCTTGGGAACCAACGAAGAAATGGAGTCCTCTGAGAAGAAGTCCTTGGACGTCAATAACGTGGATAGACCATTTGGCTTGTTCGCCATCAAACAGTTCCTTGGGATTCTCATCTCTATGATCTCGCCAGAGAACCAGTTCAAACACACAGAGTCTACCAAGGTCTTTGCCTTGTCATTGATCACCGCTGCCATTGAGCTGACCGCTGATAGATTCAATTCGTTCCCTTCGTTGTTGAATCTTGTCTCGGATCCTGTTTTCAAACATACTTTACAGATCATCCAGACGGTCAACTCTCTTCCTGTGCTTCAGGCAGCCATGCAGTTGTTCACTTCTTTGTCTTTGACGGTTGGTTCCAGACTACAGCCACAGGTGGAGCTTACATTGATCACCATCTTCGACAGCATTCTCCCAGAGCCATCCAAGGACAAGAGCAAGAGCAAGTCCGGTAAGTCCACTCCAGTCGACAGCAACGTCATGAAGTCGCAAGCCGCTAAGGAATTGATCATTGAGGAATTGTCTATCCTCTGGACCAGATCTCCTGATTTATTCGTCAACCTTTTCATCAACTACGATTGCAACTTCAACAGAAGAGATCTATCCGTCAAGTTCATTGAATTCTTGGCTCAATTGGCCCTCCCTGAGAGTGCTTTGTTTTCCAGCGACTCTGTGCCTCCTATCTGTCTTGAAGGCCTATTATCTTTCATCAATGACCTCTCTGAACAGATCAAAGGGATCTCTGATTTCGATAACCTTGCAACACATAAACTACTCCAGGACAAGGAGAAGAAGAGAGAATTTATCAACGCCACCAATATTTTCAACTCCAAGCCTAAGGATGGGTTAGCTGTCCTTGCTGAGAAGGGCTTCATTGCCGACGTCAGCGATAAAGAGGTCAGCAAGTTCATCTTTTCGTCATCCAGCAGATTGAACAAGAAAGTTCTTGGTGAGTTCATCGCTAAGCCTGCCAATGAGAGTTTACTAAAGGAATTCCTCACGTTGTTTGACTTCAAAGGGTTGAGAGTCGATGAAGCTTTGAGAATTCTCTTGAAGACTTTCAGATTACCAGGTGAATCCCAGCAAATTGAAAGAATCGTGGAGACGTTTGCAGCTCACTATGTTGCCTCGCAAGATCCAGTCTCTGCTGAAGACGAAAATAAAGATGGAGCTGCCACTGAAGAGAAAGCCACACCATTAGAAGAAGGCGAATTAGAGCCAGTGAGACCAGACTCTGACGCCGTATTCGTCCTATCGTACTCAATCATCATGTTGAACACAGATTTGCACAACCCAAACATCAAGGCCCACATGACCATTGACGACTACAAGAGAAACTTGAGGGGTGTGTACGGCGGCAAGGACTTCCCAGCCTGGTACTTGGAGAAGATCTTCCAGTCCATCAACGACAAGGAAATTGTTATGCCTGAAGAACACCACGGCTCCTCCCAATGGTTTGACGATTCGTGGAACAATTTGATCAGTGCCAATGTCTCCATTCCGTTCGAAGAACACAGCGTGGCTGACTTCTCTCATGCCGATATCTTGAAGTTCAAGAAGTACATCTACGCCAACTCATTCGGTGTGATTGCTGACACTGTGTTCAAGATCTTTGAAGTTGCCTCAGACGACCAAATCATCACAAGAATGATCTCAACAGTCGACAAGCTCTCACAGATCTCTTCCTTCTTCAATTTGAACGGCCTGAGCGACGACATCGTCAACAGATTGTGTATCAACACCACTTTGACTGGTGAAAAGACCTCTGTTATGGCTGGCTCCACGCCTTCCAGCACAGGTTACCCAATCAAGTTCACCAAGATCAAAGTGGAAGGCGGTGAGACCATCAATGTCACCGATATCGGGATCGTGTTCGGTAAGGACTTCAAAGCTCAATTGTCCACGGTGGTGTTGTTCAGAATCATCCAAAGAAACATCAAGAGCTTGACCACTTCATGGGGTAACATCATCAAAGTGTTATTGGCCTTGCTCAGATACGGTCTTATCGATGGTAGCTTGTTGAAGAGCTTCCAAGAGAACGCCCATTTGTCTGAATTGCCACAGGTGAAACCGGAACTTGTCCTCAACAGATCTGCCGCTACCAAGGGTATCTTCTCCACGTTTGCCTCTTATTTGAAGGGTGAGGATGAACCATCGGACGAAGATGTCGAGTTCATCCTCGCTGCGTTGGATTGTATCAAGAGTGCCAACGTTGTTTCCTTGTTTGATGGGATCGATCAGTTAGTTGACTGTGATAACAGATCCTTCATCCAGGCTGCTTTGGAGTCTGTTCCTGTTGAGAAGACGGATGAGAACCAGAAGTTCTTTGACGCCCAGGTGTTCTTCCTCTTGGAATTGGTCCTCGATATGATATTGGCCGTTGAAGACCACGAAGAATCCGTCCCTGCTGTCTTGGACTTGGTCAACGACTTGTTGTCCAAGAGAAAGGCCTTGAAGATCAGAAAAGAGTTGGTCTTGAGGCTATTGACTTACAGATTGATGCTATTGGACACCAAACAAGTCACCTTACAGAACAAAGGAGAACTCTCAGCTTCCACTTTCGACGAGTTGTCCTCGTGTGGCAAGGAGATCTTCGAGTCTCAAGCCAGACAATTCTTGCAGCCAACCGCCAAGATCCTTCAATCTTCAAGTGAGATCCAAGCTGCTTTGTTGAACCATGAAAACTTCTGGAAGGTCCTCCGCTCAATGTCAACATTCTCAGAGTACACCGATGAAATTCTCCGTACAGTTGAAACATTGTTCAAATCTGAAGAAATCACGCCATCTCCATTGACATACCTCAATAAGACCAACTTCATGTGGTTATTAGGTCTGTTGGATGAGATCTCCGCAGTGGGTGCCATCGGTGGGCAATGGGAACAAGAATACGACTCGCTGGTCAGATCGGGTCACAAGGACATAAAGAAGGAAAACCCATACCAAGAAATCGTCCAAGTTTCTTTGAAATCCATCAAATTCACAAGCTCGTTGCTACCTTTGAGATCCCAAATCAACGAGATTCAAACCGAAGACGAGATCTTCGCCTTGATTCAAGCTTTGGCTCATCAATGTCTCAACCCATGTTTCCAGATCCGTTCTTACGCCCTAAGTGTTTTGGAGAGTACGATCTTCGATGTCGATACAAGCAAGTTTGCCATCCGTGGGATCTTTGAGATTGGTTTGTTCCCATTGTTAAAGGAATCATCCGTTGATCGTATTGTGATTTTGAAATTGATCTCAAAGATTTATCTCCATTACATGGAGAACGGTGTCAATGATGAAAAGATCTTCTTGACTATTTTGGATATCTTCAACCAATTCTTAGAAGAGACCGACGTCGAGGCCGCTTTACAAGAATTCATTCAAAGCAAAAGAGCCTTAGAGAAAGGTTCCGCTGCTCCTGTCGAAGAATCTGAACCAGATAAATCTGATGAACAACCAGCTGCTGTCATCGCTACCGCCACTGCTGAAGAGACTAAACTTGAATCCACACAACAAGATGACAAAGTTGAAGACAATAACACCACTACGGAACACTCTCAAGAACAATCAGAAGATCTTTTATGATCTTGTCTCCACAAGGAAAAACTTACATTTGCTAATTTCTGAACACACGTACCATGATAACCATAATTATTCCACCTGCCTATACTGCCATTTAGTTTTAATTTCTAGGAGCTGTTTTTGATTTGGTTTGGTTTGGTTGAGTATACTAAGGAGGTATGAATTGACCTGTATTCATGTTATAATTTATAAGTAGGATAGAAATGTTTGTACATGCCACCTTTTAATTTATATTGTATATTATAGACTAGCTGAGCGTTACGGGGTGTACTGTAAATACGTCATATGCTTAACGTCTGGCGCAGTGCTATTAGGTATGTACATATGTGTTATAGAGCTTGATTCGAAGTGAGACATATATATAAGATGTTGCATACCAAGAAACAGCGTTTGAAATTAACCAGTACGTGCCGCTGGCTGGTACACAGAATTTAGCAGTGATTAATTTTGTATGGCCCCTAAATATTGCAATCTTCGAATGAATAATTAGCAATTTTTAAAACAAATTTTTGGAATTGTACCACATGCAGATTATATATACTATTACTTATTAATTACTTTTGTTATAATAAGAACGTACTAATTTATTTTAAACAGCTTGTAACGTCGTCGATCGTCGACATCATTTTAAACAAAAACATATTCGGAATATTTACGTCAAAATTTTGATTCATTAGCTCCTATAGATGTAAATGAATATTATAATATTATAATATTAATTAGAAATAATTAATAATTATATTATAATTATTAATGTATTGACGTCGTTAATTAATTATTATAGATATTAAAATATTAAATAAGAGCTAGACGCGGCACGTCGAAATACATTTAAGATATTAATTATATTATTATTATATAATTAATATTAATTAGAAATTGTGTACCACGTCAATATGGACAATTATTATAATTATAAAGCCATATGTTGAAGCTAAACAACGTACGTACTCGACTTCAGCAAGCTGTACTCTACTCTATCAGTGATAAGTTCTGCGTGAATCACCAAAATCAAAGTGCAAAAACTAAACATCAGCGTCACATGTTTGTAATAAGTATTAGGTTTAGAATCTGCATCAATTCGTTAAATTTTAGGATGTACAGTATTTTGAAGATTTTCCGTGTGGTGCTTAATTAATTGTCAAGTAATTCCTCACGTGACCAAAATGATAGAAAAAAAATTCAAAAAATATATTGAGGACCACGAGATTCGAACTCGCGCATCCGAAGATATTGGAGCCTAAATCCAACGCCTTAAACCACTCGGCCAAGCCCTCATATTTAATGGTTTAGACATAAATTAAGACTACCACATCGTGTCTGGAGATCTGTACATCACGTGACGAACGTCAAAGTGGAAAAGGTCAAAGTTTAATAGAAAGAATTTCAAATTATATTGATATTTACACTTGTTTTTGATGAAGAGCTTTGAAAATAACCCCTTAACTGTAGTTTTAAGTCATTTCTACACCAGTTTATTATCTATTTGCGTGTGTTTTCAACTTTAGAGATCAAATCCGAGGTATTTCATGAGAAGGTAAATCCGGATGATTTTCTCAGCCTGGCGCAAGAGGCGAAGCTGCAAGATCAAGCTGATACGTGATCTCTACGAATTTGGAAATATGAGAATGGATTCAAACAGGTTTCAATTTACACTATTTGAGCAAGTTATTTTGAAAAAAACTGATATCATCATTTGACCCTCATCTTCAAGCTTTCACAAAGACCATCCTATCATGAGTTCCGACTACACCCTTTCATTGAACAAACTCATCGACAAAGCCACCAGTGCCACTTTACTAGAAGATAACCTCTCATACATCCTTGATGTCTGTGATAAGATCAATTCCGACCCAGAGGCAGGATCTAACACCTCTATCGAAACGATCAAGCTGAAGTTGTCAAGCACCGATGGTAATGTTCAGTTACGTACGTTATCTCTATTAACTTCCATTGCCGAGAATTGTGGGTCTCGTGTCCGCCAGCTCATAGCCACAAAGCACTTCACAGGGCTTTTGGTTGCGATGATCAATAACACAGCCATCCACAAGCAGATTAAGGTTAAGATTGTCCAAGTAATGCAGCAGCTCAGCGATTCTTTCAAATCAGATCCTTCTTTGAAGCCTATGGAGTTGGCCCTCAAAGACGTCAAGCTATCTTTCCCTGTCTATTTCACGGCCCCTGCCAAACCAGCAAAGACACAGCAGCAGTACTCAGAGTACGACGAGGAGCAACTGCTACAACAAGCGCTAAAGGCCTCTGAAGAAGAATATCAACAACAATTGAAGCGCACTGCCGCCACCGCCACCGCCACTAACACAGCTCCAGCCCCACCTCCTTCTAGAACAACGCCATCTGAGCAGCCACAACAACAGCAACAGTCTCCAGCTCCAAGAACGTTCAGCAGGGTTCGTGCTTTGTACGATTCCACTTCAAACGATCCTGAAGATTTACAGTTCCAAAAGGGCGATATCATCACGATCTTGGACAGAGAATATTCCGATTGGTGTAAGGGCTCCTTACGCGGCGTGATTGGCTTGTTCCCCTTCAACTACGTCACTCCTCTGTACGACCCAACTGCTGAGGAATTGGCTGAAGAAACTAAGAGGGAAACTGAAGTCTTGTCCAAGTCCAAGGACATTGAGACGTTGCTATCTATTCTAACTCAAGCTTCCAATAACGAGTCAAACACCAAGTACCAAGCTTTGGATGATGATAGATTCAAGAAACTATATCAATCTGTCATTGGCGTCAAGCCGGAATTGGCCGTCTTGATCGATAAGTACTCCCAAAGACAATCCGACTTGACAGACTTACACCAACGCTTGAAAAATGCGGGGAACATTTATGAGGAGCTGAACGACCATACCAGATACCACCAGCAACAACGCAGACAGCAGCAGCAGCAGCCATATTATCCACCTGCTCCAGTTAATGGATATGCCCCACCTCAAGTCACATCTCCACAACCTCAGCCACAACAACAACAATACTATCAGCCTTACCCAGCTCAACAGCAGCCAGCTCAACAGCAGCAGCAATATTTGCAAAGTACTCAGAGCTTATCCCAACAACCAACCCAAACTTACCAGAACGCTGACGCACATTATCAACAACCAACTGGAACTGTTTCATATCAAACCACTGAGAACGGTCAACATGCTCCTTACCCTCAATGATTGTGTATACTTTACAAGGATATAATACGCACAATTGTATTAAACTCTCATGTATCTCATGACTACGTCCAAACTGGTAATATCTCTAACTGAGGCTTGATCACTAATAATATGATCATAATCTAAAGTTCCACTGAAACGTCCCACCCACTTAAACCCTTCAACTCACCAAATTTTGATTGGGTACTAATCTTCAGAGAAACTACAGACACCCGCAATAATTCAATTAATATGAGAGACAAATATTCACTGTAAGTACAGGTAACAGACATGAAAAGAATTATATATTAATAATAATTATTCATTAGTGCATGATATTATTCTTTACGTCTCAGATTATATTATAATTTCTAGCTTATAATTTGAGTACATGGCACTCCTTATAAAATCAGCTAGGATACTGTTGAAGTAGAACAGTCGACTTTAGCAGCAATGAAATGATCATGACAGCTGACAGAGGAAGCGGTTGAGCAGCGGTCCGTCTGCTAGACTTACAGTCATAATATACATACTAACAGATACTAGTTTTCTTACACTAGAGAACTCCACCTTGAGGTGAGTCCCGTAGTTAACTTTACTTACCCAACGTTTCGCTTGATCTATTAATCTAAGTACAGTCAAGAGTATAAACAGCAGACAGGAAATCAGCAACCTTAAATAGTAATTCTGGCAAGGCGCGGCTTATCTTTAACATGAAACCAATCCGGCTGCTTTATCCTCTTTCGGAAGTATAGTCTGCCATTCTGATCGGTTCCCTAACAGATACGCAATATTATATATTGCGGACTACGACGACCTCGAAGTTATACTATATATTAAGATTTCATCATAAAGGTTGATCTCAACATAAGGTCAACTTATCAATGATATCCTTAAAACTATTCATAGGATCTGAAAACCTTAAGGGTTGTCCTGGATTTGGAGCTTCAAATATCCTATGTCCAAAATCCATATCGTAGAAGGGCAAATGAACCTGATCTGGGTCCGGAATCTTCTGCTTCAAGTTATCAATGTACAAATCCACAGTATCGAGTCTTAAATCGTTCACTTCGTAATCATCAGTGGCGGTCCACGAATAACCAAACTCTAAGATCAGGTGGTTCTGAAGGAATAAGATACGTTTCTGGAAGGGAGATCTTCTTCTGAAATCCGTGCCGTGGACTCTAACCAGTTCAACGGATGGCTCAACAACGTTCACTTTGAGATATATGGAGGAGCAGAACCTGATAGGGTAATGCACATCTTTCATGGCCTGCATTGGGTGGAATAGTTTGGTTCTCTTGCTCACCAAGGAGGTTCTGAACTCAAATTTGAGTGTTTGAAAGCGATAGGAAGAACTGATCTCTGTGTCGTATGTCAAGATATCGTTGAAGAACTTTGTGAAACACGCAAGCAGTATTCTGAAAGTCTTATCGTGCTGCACTATGGGGGTCCAACCAGCGTTTAGGGCATCGCCTTGCTTCTTGGAATCCTTCTTGTGATCTGGATGGACAGCCACAGTGGCCTTGATAGGTTCAACGTAGAATATTCTTAGTGGCTTTAGGGGAACAATGATTTTGATTTCTTCTTTGAGAAACGGTGGCTTGAAGTCATAAAAGGTGAGATTATCCGATGCGTCCAAACAAACATGAAGCCCCGCTGTGGTGGTGTTGATGTCTTCTGGGTTATTCGGGTTGATACCATGGCTTTTGATTTGGGCTTTGATGACAAAAGTGTACCTTGGTGCATTCTTAAAGATAGCCTCAAACAAGTTGGCGGCGTTCTTATCAGCTTGCCTTCTGCTAATCGATGATCTGCCACTGAAGGACGAGTTATTGGAACCAGCAGATTGGGGTTCTTGCAGAGGCGGATCTTCTGTTGGGTACACTGCATAGAGTCTTGAATGCTCAGAGAGAAGTGAATTATCTGTAGCTTGTGATTCGTCAGAGCCGTTGATCATCTGGTAGAACTTTCTGAAGGACATTCTGAGGTGAATATAAGGACAAATGGCTGGGTATGAAAGTGGATGAAGAGGTATCGAAGAGGGCCAGACACTGAAAAAGTGATCCATTGAAGAGAATTCAGATTACCGGCTCAGACAAAACCAATCATCTCAGATTCACTGTTCAAAGATTATGTCTGCTGAAATCTGAATGAAAGCGGGGGAAATCATACCTTTTCCTCTTCAAAATACGTTACACAAAACCGATCAATACGTAAACATGCTAAAACTTAATTTTGTGTAGATCGCACCATCTGAAATGTCCAGAGATTTTATTTGTCCTCGAATCCATCCGGGGACATGCGTAAACACTGACATATTTGTCTATGGACAAATGGCGGGACACCTTGTTTTATCTATATATCTAACATTCCCAAGTTCCAAGGATATCTGAAAAGATCTTGTACACTTCAATTTTTATTACCCGATTAGGAAAGCCTCAAATCTAAGCTTTGTGGTACGGGACACACAGACTACAAGCCAACTTGCATAAATTGGATTTTTGAAGAATTATTATATAGGCTAGCTAGCTATAGCGAACTTGTAAGTTGATAAAAGCTTTTGAAACTTTAAAACAAAGAGAGAATCTTAGTTGTTGAGGGGTATAAGAAGGGTCCTAATCCTTAAAATTTCATTAGTTTAATATGGTTTACTCAAGGGCTATGGTCTCATAGCTTCATCAATTGAACTGTCTCAGTCATGACGATTAACAACCAATTACAAACGCCACCAGCTACACCAGTCAAGACGTATCCCTTATCCAACCACTTACACATATACAAATCAGGTATCCCTACTAAGCCACCAACTGCACCAGTCCCAGTGTTGAGCAAGCAACTGCAACCATCTCCATTCATCATCCCAAATGCCAATGAAACAGACAAATTGACAGAGTTTGAGCGTATCACCGTTGAGTATCAAAACCGCTTGAACGTTCTGCATATTGCTGAATTGGAGATGGAGAATCTGAGATTGAAAGAATTGGTCCAACAGAGAGAATTCGAATTGAAGAAGGTTAATGATGTCATAGAGGAGGTTATTGTGAGTTTGGAGAAGACTTTATAATATGAACTATCTCATTTAAGAAACCCTATCATATGTATTTTACCCTATATAACCTTCATTATCCTTAAATATTCAATAAGGAAGAGATAGAAGGCAATGAAACGGCCTTCTTATCGTCTCCACCTGCACTAGTGAGATCATTCTCAAGTTGGTTCACCATGTTTGTAGCTGAAACAGTAGGAGTATCTGAAGATCTAGATGTTTGATTGTTGCTATTATGATCCCTGATTTGTAGATCGTTTAGAGGAGAGGATACATCCAATGAACCCATACTTGAATCTGCTATCATAGAGAGATAACTTAATGCAGAAGATGATGAATTGACATTGATGTTGGGGTATGACATGGTCTTAATATTGTACTCCTGGGTGAAGGTAGGCTGATATTGATACGGTGTCAAGTCCATAGATGATCTTCTGAATGATGTCGTTGACTCTCTTGGGTTGATATTAGAAGATACATCACTTGTGTATGTTGTTGGCGTGGATATTGAGGATAAAGGAGCCGAAGCAGGTGGCTGAGCCACCGAGTGAGATCTTGTTAGGTCTGCTGAACCTGGGGCAGAAGCAGAAGTAGAAGCAGAGACCGACCTCTTACGTCTCTTAATAACGTTAAACCTTAGCAAATTGCCCTGATCAATTTCAAAATACACGTCGTTCTTCTTCGTGTGACTCTTGACAACTCTGTGGACCCCCTTCTTCTTATAGTACAGCCCACAAGCATTACAGATATTCTTCCCATTCTCATCTTTCCTCCAGATAGAAGTGTTCATATTGGAGCAATTGGAGCACGTGATGATCTTCAGATCTGTCAGCTTGATATCTTGCTGGTTAGGAATCACTCTCAGCGTATCGTGCGGGAGATCTTTGGTGATCTTATCCAATAGCTGTGTCGTGGTGAGAAGACTCTTCTTTGAGATCAGCACATTGGGACGATGGGAACCTTTGGATTTG
>JAKTWX010000059.1:0-21964 GCA_030582275.1 Waltiozyma pijperi
TCACAATATTACACGGCCCTAATAAAACACCTACAAACTTCCCTAACTTCTACCATTCCCTTCATTATTAATTCAATATGCTTTTCTTCGACATTCATTACCTACTACAATCAGCGCAATAACAACAATTCCCATTGCCAAGCTTGAAACACACTGAGGCCCAAACCCTCTAGCCCCTTGAAAAGTTCTCTAGCCCGCAATTTAGTTAACTTTACCATATCTCAATATCTTTCCTTCCAATCTCAACCCGCTTGTCTTTCGCCTTAACCACTCGGCCAAAACGCCTCTTTTCTTTTTATTAATTTTGCAGTCATTACCTCGCATTATAAAGCCTAGGAATTTCAAGCCTAGCGTTCTTAGTAACATTTTGACAATACATCACAATATTACACGGCCCTAATAAAACACCTACAAACTTCCCTAACTTCTACCATTCCCTTCATTATTAATTCAATATGCTTTTCTTCGACATTCATTACCTACTACAATCAGCGCAATAACAACGATTCCCATTGCTAAGCTTGAAACACACTGAGGCCCAAACCCTCTAGCCCCTTGAAAAGTTCTCTAGCCCGCAATTTAGTTAACTTTACCATATCTCAATATCTTTCCTTCCAATCTCAACCCGCTTGTCTTTCGCCTTAACCACTCGGCCAAAACGCCAGCTTTTTGCACACAAAACGTCACTTTGAGAACCAACTATCACAAATCAGTGACTTGCAATCTCAACTCATTTTCTTCGATTTGTACACTTTTTCCCCACACTGGAGCTAAATTTGCATATAAGTAGCTCAAAATTATAAACAACTCGAGCTTCCGTGCCTTACTAACAAGATATGTACACGCGCGTATAGCTGGGATCCATGCTTCTAAATCATCGGAGTTAGGTATAGTACATAATATATGTACACGTATGGCCAATTTTTAAGCAGGTTTTGATATTGATATGAATATTGTTAATCAATTAATATATTGTTTATAGCTGCAATATTATTAATATCATAATAATATTACTCATCATGATCAAATATGATGCAGATTTTATTTTTATATATAATTTTGCATAGAATTAATTTAAATTATCAGTAAGACTAGCTAGGCTCATGTTTAGTATTTGAATGTTTTGAAATAATAATTATATGTCAAATATATATTTATATATATAATTTTATGTATTTATTTGATATATCATTTGAAATGATATTAGTAATTGTCAGTCCAGCATATAATAATATTTAGTACAATATTAATTGATCATTTTATTATTTATGCTAATTTCAGTTATTTGTATAATAATATAATTAAATTAATAGATGCACATGATATATATTGATCATGAGATTAAGTTTTTATGTATATTTAAATGTCGAATTATATTATTGGGACGACCTATAAAAATTAATAACTAAAAATTACAGTGATATATCTACGCGTAACTGATCTCAGTGTTGCAGCAATTCTGAGCACGGCGCTATATCTAGCTAATTCAAGCTAAATTTCAGCTAGTACCATAATTTATATATATTACTCATATTAATGTTACAGATCATACTACTGGAATTATTATTTTGTCCGAAATTTACCTTATAAATTATTTGTCCTAGACTCTAGACTCTATATGTAGTCTAGTCTTCTGCACCATGCAAGATTGATCCTAGACAAAACTCAACTGTAAAATTGAAGACTAGACCCAGTCTCATATCCTCTTGGACTTGCATCTATGCACGGTAAATCCTAGGCCTAGAGTCCTAGACCCGGCCTCATAATTGATTGGACTTGAATATGCACAGTAAATCCTAGACCCGAGGCTCATGTTCTTGCATATGCATGATTATCCTAGTCTCTAGAGTCCTAGACCCGAGATTTGTTTTTGAGGCACATGTCCTTGCATGTCATTTTGATTCCCCAAAAGACGTCACAACACAAACTGTTATATATCAGACTATAAACAATCAATTGATTAATATATAGTATAGAGTCAAGACTTTCCTACCAAACAATTGGGATATAAAAAAAAATTAAAGTTTCAAACTTTTCTTTTGTTGAAGTTTTCAATTTTTGATTTTCGGACAAATTCTGCTCAAACGGGGTTTGAGTTTTTCTCGGACATTTTTTTTTTAAACTTAAACGTTGTTATCCGCAATTTCAGAAAAAATGTCCGAATTTTCAAAAAGCTTTCGGATGAAAAACGTGGATTTGAAATGTCGAAAAACATTTGATTTGTATGTGCGCTCTACATTATTTCGAAAATCACCATATTGACCCAAAACCTTTTTTGAGTTACACATGGATAAGCTAAAGATTTAAACGTACAATGGTTATAACCGAACTGATTATATATATATATATATATTCATATGTATTTAGATTCAAATTAGCAATTCTTCTTTTTCCTTTTCCTTTTTTTAAACAAGACCTATATATCTAACCAACAACATGACTATCATCACGTCTCTTTTGAATATCAGCTAAGAAAGGCAAACCACCCATTGCTGGAGCTGCTGGTTGCTTTGTTTGTTGTTGAGCTGGAGGAGCAGGTGGAGCAGGTGGAGGTGGAGGTGGAGCAGATGCAAAAGTTGGTAAAGGTGGAGGAGGTGGAGCACTAAACTCTGGTAAAGGAGGTGGAGGTGGAGCACTAGAGCTTGGTAATGGAGGTGGAGGTGGAGCACTAAACTCTGGTAATGATGGTGGAGGAGGGGCTTGTTGGGTTGGAATTGGTGCTGATGTGAAATCTTGCTGAGTTTCCTCTACAGGACCATTGGATTCTGTGAATGTTGGTAATGGCGGAGCTGATGCCATTGGAGGTGGTGGAGGTGGCATGGAGCTTGTTTCAACTGGTAAAGGAGGCGTTGAAGTTTGTGGTAAAGGTGGAGCTTCCATCATTGGTGGCGGTGGTGGGGTATAGAATTGTTCCTTTTCAGATTCAAAAACAGCTGGTTCAGGAGCTGAAATAGTCTCAGCCAGTACCGGAGGAGTGAAACTATCAACAGGAACAACTTCTGGTGCTGGTGGTGCTTGTGGTGGAGGAGGAGGAGGAGGGGTAGATAAAGTTGGCAATGGTGCAGCAATTGGGATAGCTGGAACATTAACAGGCTGTTCAACGGAGGAAACAGCCTCTGTTGGTTCTGGTGTAACCACTGGAATCTCTTCAGCAGGCTTAGTCAATACTGGCAATGGAGCAGCGATAGGAACGGCCTTTTCCTTTGGTTGTTGAACCGGGGGAGTTGAGATTTGAGGAACACTATTGGAGCTATTTCTTTGCGAACCCATACCACCGGCACTACCGAATAACAAACCAGCCAACTTGGCAGCACCTTGTCTGTTCACCAAATCTTCATCTTCGTCATTGTCTTGCTCCTTATCGGAATCACCCCATGAATCATCGGAATCGGAATCACCACCACGCTGAGCCTTCCGTTGCTGAGCGATCAAAGATGGATTGATAGGAGTAGCTGCAACTGGGGATGGACCCTTGGATTGATTTGGTTGGAAGTATTGCTGCTTAGGTTGTGGTGGTTTACCAAATGGATTGTTTGATGAGACGGCAACTGGAGTTGGAGTAGCTGATTGAGAAGGAGGCTTACCGAATGGATTCAAATCATGATGCTTGACAGGCTCTGCAGCTTTTGGAACAGAGACAGCAGCTGGAGCTGGAGCTGGAGCGTAAGTCTTGACAGGTTGTTGCTTGGCTTCAGCCTCTTCATCATCTTCTTCCTCTTTCAATTCCTCACGCAATTTTCTCATTCTTTCTTCCTTTTCTTTCTGCTTTTTGATCTTCAAAGCTTCTAACTGTGCTCTTAAAGCCTTTTCTTCTTCATCCTCGTCATCCGAATGGGTTGAATGAGTTTGCTGAACGTTCATAGAGGCTGTTCTAGACACCGGTTTTGGAGGAGGAGTTGGTTTTGGAGCCTTGATAACAGGTGGCAACGAAACTGGTTTCTCTTCCTTTGGAGTCGCAGCTAGAGCTGGAGCAGGTTCTTGAACTGGGGACGCAGTTTGAGGTTGAGATTGAAGAGGAGTTGGGGTAGAACTGACAGGCTGAGATTGAGGTTGAGGAGAGCTCTGTTTATTTGAACCGAATTCTCTCTTGATACCAAACTTAGCCAATCTTTCCTTCATTCTCTTCTGTGCTTGTTCTTTCAAGAAAGCGGCTCTATCTTCAGGAGATCTAACAGGTTCAGGAGCACTGGCTTGTGGAGATGGGGAGTACGAAGAAGGCTGATGAGTTGAAGTAGGAGCTGGAGACTGAGACTGAACAGGAGCAGGGACTGGAGAAGCTCTGGCAGAAGAGTAAGTAGAACCAGCAGTAGAAGCAGATGGACTAGCTGTTGTTTGCTGGTTTATTCTCAATTCCTTGATGAATTGGCCAACTTCTTCACCAACGCCGACACCGTAAATCCATTTGTTATCTTCGTTCTTACTATTACCGTCAGAACCCAATTTGATACCTTTCATAATCTCCTTGATACCACGTTCGACATCATAGACAATTTCTTGGCCATTCTTCTGTTGCTCCTTCATCTGAGAGACGTAAGCGTTGTATTGGGCTTGCTCAGCTTCGTAATCTGGAACGACGACGCCACTTTGTCTTCCTGTCAAAGCAGCCATTCTTTGGTTCACCAAAGCCTTGGATTTGGCCTTTTGAATATCTTGAGCAGTGACAGTACCGTTTGGACCAGTGCCGGTGATTGAAGAAGGATGTTGGATCTTGTACAATTCAATTTTGGCATCTGTGATGGAAGATTCAGTGGATAAGATGTTGGAGATCAATTGAGGAAGTTGGGAGGACGTGAGGTCGTTGAGCTTGGACTTCAATTCTAAAGAGCGGTGATACGAAGCTGATTGTGGTGGCAAGGCTTTAATTTGAGACTTCAATTGGTCAATAGCTTGAAGATTAGCCTTGTTTTCACGTGATTCAGCCTCTTTATCTTGATTGATTTCAAATTGTAAAGCCTTCAACTTGGTCTGGGACTCGGATAATTGCTGTTTGAGGAAAGTCAACTCATCCACGCTCTTTGGCTGTTCAGAGACATTCACTTCTTCTTCCTCATCCTTGGCGTTGTAAACAGAACCGAAGGATGAATGGTTACCACTGCCATTGACGTTACCAAAACCCTTCAAAGATTCCTTGACACTATCAATGACAACATCGCTTCTTGGCTTCAACCCGTCTGGCAATCTCAAAGGCAACTCATTACCGTTTAACTTCTTGTAGATCAACCACATACCTAGGGCAAACTGTTCTCTAGTCAAATAAGGCTTGTTTCCTTCGTTAATCAAGTTCCAAACTTTTTCCAATTCAGAACGATTCAACCCAGACTTTCTAAAGATCTCAGCAGAGGTTTGAGCATCCAACTTACCAGATTTCTTAGAATCGTATTGGGAGAAGATGTTGTAGAACTTCTGTCTTTCCCCATCATGGATGAATTCTTGGTTGTTGGCATTGTTGGAATATTGGTTCATGTTTTGGAAACCAGTGGCTTGAGGACGCAACAAGCCAGACTGGAATAAAGTATTGTTACCAACACCGGTCTTTTGAGCCTGTAATAAAGCTGGTGGCTGATAGTTTGGCTGATACCCAGTCTGCTGAGGCAACAAAGGTTGGAACCCTGTAACTTGAGCTTGTAAAGGCATAATGGAACCGAAGGAAGTTGAAGGTGGCGGACCAGTTTGATTGAAGCCAGTAGACTGAGATTGTAAAGGCATAGCGAAGTTGTTACCAGTGAAGGAGGTCTGCGGTAAATAGCCAGTAGACTGAGGCATCAAAGGTTGAGAGAACCCAGTGCGTTGTGGTTGCAAAGCAGCGTAGCCGGTCATTTGTGGCTGTAAAGAAGGCTGTCCACCAAAGCTGATACCTTGAGGCATTTGTTGCTGCTGTTGACCAAAGCTAACACCGGAACCGATCAGTTCATCAAACGGAGTCTTTCTCTTAGACTCTGCTTCTGAATCACCAATGCTGAAATTGATGGCGTCAACAAACCCTTCAACTTCACCCTTGACAGATGGCAAGACTCTCAGCTCTCTACCTTGTAATGCAGACTCAACCAAGTACAAGGCTAGACAGAACTCAGGAAAAAGCAACTCACCGGACTTGTTCAAGTCAGACAATTCCCAAATGACAGATAATTGTTGGGCGGCTAAACCTGAACGTAATAAGATATCTCTGGCGTTTGAAGCTGGGATGGTTTGAGAGTTAGATGGAACAGCAGTGCGGAACAATTGTTCATACTTTTGTTGGGTAAGAGCTGTTAAGAAAGAAAGACGAATGTTTGGAATCTTAAGAGTTGAAGTTGGTTGAGATTGAGATTGAGATTGTTGCTGAGCGATGTAACCGGTTGGTTGAGATTGTAAAGGTTGAGAATAACCAGTTGGCTGAGATTGCAAAGGTTGAGCATAGCCAGTAGGTTGACCATACAATGGCTGCTGCTGTTGCTGGAATTGACCTACATACTGTGGTTGATAGCCAGTTGCTTGGGCCCCTAATGGTTGTTGATAGCCAGTCTGTTGCTGGTACATTGGCTGTTGTTGATTGAAGCCAGTCTGTTGACTGTACAGCGGTTGTTGCTGACCACCGTTAAATCCTGAATTGTACATCTTGAATTACAGTAGTACACGGCAGGAATCTTAGGGATGGTTATCTAGCAATAAATTCTAAGTGTGGGTAATCAAATGTATGTCTTTTGACTTTGAATTGAGTTGTAAATTGTCTTAGCCAGCGGCTACATAGTACATATGTTTATGAGTTGGTGTTTCCGATTTCCTCGTTACGATTCATGAAGCTGTCGTCCCGGCCGCAGTCGCTTTCCCGTGGCGGTCGGAGATTTATTTTTGAGATTTCTAAATTAGGTATATTTCGCGACCCGAATACCCGTTAGACAATGGCAGAAGATTAAGCACTATATTAAGCTCATGTGAGTGAATGATCTTTTGAAACTTATTATAACAAGGAGAATTCTTTCAAACAAGGGGAATTCCTTCAAACAAGTGGGACTAGTTAATTATAAAAACATCTGAAATTAGCAGATTTGAAACAAGGGGATATTCAACTCCAAACTAAACTATAAAAGAAGAGACAATTCCCCCTTCCAACTCCATGAACACCAACAGTTCTCAATGAATCTATTTCCTTTCTTCACGCAAGAGTTTTTTCAGCAGTCTGGTTCGACCTTCAACTTCAAAGTCGCAAGCCCCTACAGTCCCAGCATCCAAGCTGGTGGGTCTTATGTCTCTTCTCGGAAATCATATCATATAATACACACATACATCATTCCAGCCCCGTTGCTTTCTTTGACGGCCTTCACTATATCTTGATCATCACTTATTAAGTCGGTGAGGTAGCCGAGTTCTTTCCTGACTTCCGCTCATCATCGAGATGCAACCACACTAAAGCCTTACGTATCTTTGAGTACGGGCGCCTAGTTGGTGATTAATGATTAGATGATACGGTCACAACGTACAAGCATTGTGTCTGTCCGGTTTGGTTAGCTGGTTTATTTGGTATTGGTTTTCACCCACAGAAGAAGAGGATGTCATTGGTTGCTGGTGGTAGTGGCTGTCCACTCAAAGGTGCTGTTGAGTTAGTAACCTTCGCTGCTTCCCTGGATTTCCAATCGAACACGAAACGTCCTTGAAGAAGAATAAGGTGCTTTTTCTCTTCCGTCATTTCCAAATGAGATCACCCCTTGAAGTCTGTAGTGATCAAGTGATCACTTCAGACCGGTATTATAATTTTAATGCCTTTAGGCTTTTATGCAGAAGCCTATCCCACCTCAAGATTTAAAGATCTTGAGTGTCGTTTGTATCAGAGACGTCTGGTATTTTTACAAGCGTTACCCTTGTAGGGAACATCCCTAAGATGGGAGAGAGAGCAAAGATTTTTCTTTGCTAAATTCAATTTGATTGAAACCTCCATTATGGAGGTCCTCTGTTAATGAGGAGTTTGTCTATATTTTGTATAGTCAAACCTAATGGGTACATTTACAAATTTGGAAACCGTTTAGTCTTTACAAATCGTAATTATCGGCTCAGGTCACGTTTGTAAGCACTTAGGGCTAAATTCTGACCAATGTTTGGACCGGGATTGAAGTTTTGCCTGGAGGCTGGAAGTGGAGGCTTGACCCATGCAAGATCATGCAGACAGCCCAACATGGACTCATCACCTGCCTATTTAGGAAATATTTGAAAGGGAAAATCTTGGGACATTTTCAAAAATTTGAGTGATGAACATGGTTCAAGTCTTTTAGAAATTTCCCCAAATTTCAAGCGCTTAACATCCAAATCATCAATTTTATTGATCGTTTGACGTAATCTAAAGGTACAATCATAATCCGTACTCTTCAAGTGTTTGAACTTTGATGTATCAGGGTCACTACAAGTTCATGATTCGAGGCTTCTCAGAACCTGGCGATCGGATCTACCGCTTTATCATTGAGAAATTACAGTGCAAGGTTCACGATTCTCACCCTTGTTCTTTGAACGATCACAAGTTTTCCTCCAAAATTCAACCTCCAATGAGTCCAAAGGTCCTTGATTAAAAGGTCTATGTGCACATTTGAGCTCTTAATTAAGGCATCCATATCGTCAATTCAACAGAAATTCTTAGAAATGACACTTTGCAGCTTCTTATTTGGGAAGTTTAATTACAAATTGGGAGCATCAAGATCCACTTCGTTGATGCTAAGTGAGACCAGAACTAGGGACAGTTAGGATTGAATGGTTGAAATCCAAGACTAAACCTCACCTTCCTATTGCGGTAAGATCTCTGGCTTGGTTGATTTATTATTTAACTCTATGGAAATCCCACTTTGAAGTGCTTTCTTTCACTCACACAACAACAAAAGGAACAGACCAACACACTTCCTACCACTACATTAAGCATACTCACATCGCATATCCATCTATCTATCTTTCCAAACTGTTCAAACCATGTCCCCAAACCCTATAGGCCTTGACTTTGGCTCAACGCATCTAACGGTAGCCCACCACGACCCCCTTAACAACAGGACCACTATCATTGCCAATCCAATCACACAACACAGCTCAACACCATCCATCATCACCATAGCGGATTCACAAGCTCATAGGTCTATCGTTGGAGAGGAATGTTTTTCTCTGAGGTCCAAGTACCCAATGAACACGATCTCTGACATCAAACAGCTGATTCAGAACCATGGCAGATATCAAAAGGGGAATGTTGAGATGGAACAAAGTGATGATCGTGCCAACCCACAGTCTTATAACACCAAGGTTGAAAGAGAGAAGTTAATGATTGAAGTTTTCCAAGACAACGAATTCCATCTTATGACCCCTGAAGAAGTTCTCTCACAAGTGTTAACCCAGCTAAAGGAAATTGCTACTGACCAATTATTATCCATCAGACAATACGAACAAGATCAAGAAGTAACACATATTGCTATATCTGTGCCATCGTTCTTTGGCAACACCGCCAGACAAGCCATCAAAGATGCAGCAACTATAGCAGATATGGAATGTCCTTGGGTTATCAATGACCACTTAGCTGCGTCTTTCACTTATTGGGCGTCCAAGTTACGCCTGGGGTCACTGTTCAAAGGATCGACTATCCTGACTATTGGCATCGGTGCATATGGTGTTGATTGTTCTATTGTCAGGGTCAAAAGTGATAAGATCAGAGTCATTGCTTGCCATTCGGATGACAGTGTTGGTTCTGAGGCGATCACTGATGGGTTGGTTCGCCACTTTGCAAGGGAATTCTCCACGAAGAACCAAGGGAGGGATATTCTCTCTGATGAAGTTGCTGTGAGAAGATTGAGAAGTGCCGTTGAGGATATCAAGAGAGGCCTCTGTACTGATTTCCAAGTGAGAGTGACGATCGATGCTTTGTATCAAGGAATTGATTTTGTCTGCTCCATTACTGTTAACAAGTTTGAGCTTATGTTTGCTGATCTTTTCAATAGGATGTTCTCCTCAGTGGACAAATGTATCCGTCAAGCTAGAATCGACAGAGGTCAAATCAATGAGATCATCCTAACCGGCTCAACGACGAAATTGACTAAAGTTTCAGATATGATCCACTCTTATTTCCGTGGCGAGACCAGCATTTCGACATTGGATTCAGAATTCATCATAGCTAAGGGCTGTTCTATTGCAGCACAGTACATCTCTCTAGCACCTTCCTCTCATGAGCTCTCTAAAGAATTGAGGAACTTGTGTGTCCAAGACATCACGACTTGTCCCATCGCATTAATTTCATCATCGTCCCCTTTCGATCTGGTTTACAAGATACCTAAAGGGTCCAAACTACCACATACCGTGACCAAGACTTACATCACAACGAAGAACAATCAAAGCACAATCAGAGTGTTTGTGGTTGAGGGAAAATCGAACTCTGATCATAAGAGATTATTCCAATTCAGACTTTCCGAATTGCCATTGCATCCAGCGGGAGAACTACAACTACGAATCACATACACACTTGATGTCTCTGGTGTAATTTCTGTTGCTGAGATCACATCGAATCAGGACATCTCGCAAATTTCCCATCTGATGCATTATGAAGATTCAAGATTGACATCGTTACATATTTCCGAACTGAAGACGGATGCCTTGTTAAGACAACAGACTGAGTTGCTCACTAAACGCCGCCAAACCGCTAGAGAATCGTTGGATGACTTGTTGTTCAAGATCTACAGAAAGACCTTTAAGGATGTCAAAGTGAGACAGAAAGTAACAGTGGAAGAGTTGAAGATATTGACAAGGACTTGTGATGAGGTTTTCAGATTCTTGGAGGAGGAAGGTAAGTACAAAGAACAACAGATGGTTCAAGAGGGCGAGTATCTTAGATGGAGAGACGTCTTGGAAGACGTCGCTAATCCAATCTTAGCTAGGATCTGTTGAATTGGTGAGGTTAAATTGTGTATTCGAGATAATAATTTGATAGTGTTTCTGAAATTGTGCTGCCGGTAAAAACGTGACAGATGCGCTTGAACTCACGCGACGTACATTTTAAGCACCTGGATAATATTACGCAATGTTTATCAGATTACAATAAATGATAGAATTGAAACAAGGCAAAATGTGAACTCAACGAACAAGAACCACTATTTCTTCGAAAAAGAAAAAAAAAAGAGATTCTAGTTTATATAGAGACCTAATATTCACTTAATTATTATACATATGTTGGATAACGTTCTATTGCTAAAAACTTGCCAAAAAACCAAACAGGGTTCTCTCCAAAGAATGTTATCTATGACGCTAAGAGATTAATCGGTAGTGAAGGTTGATATGGATGAGTTTACAGATTTGTCCACTGGTGGTCATATCCATTTAGGAGGTGGGATTTCGACATTTTGATTGTTGAATATTTCGATAAGGAATTTCAAAGAAAGTTCGATTTAAACTTGAGAGAAGCAGTAAGGTAATTTCAAGATCGAGAGACGCTTCTGAAAGAGCCAAAATCACCATTTCTTCATCCACGGTGGTATGCGTTGATATCCCGTCTTTGTACCAGGGGTACGACTTCACCACTAATATCACTGGAGCCAAGTTTGAGGATTTATGTAACGATTTATTAGAAAGTACCATGGCGGTTGTCGAGTCGACTTTGAAGGATTTCAAGTTGGGGTCTAAAGATATCAAACAGATTGTTCTTGTTGGTGGGTCCTCTAAAATTCCAAGGGTTCAGGAACTTATCATGGACTTCTTTGATGGGAAACAACGGATCCAATCTATCAACCCGGACGAAGCTGTCACTGTTGGTGCTGCGTTATTGGCTTCTTCAATTGTCAATGCTTCGAGTGTTGAAGTTGTCGATGGATCCCTGGACGTTATCATTCCACGTAACACAAAGCTACCAGCCACTTTGACTCATGCTTACACTACTGCTCGTGATTATCAATTCCGTTCCTCCATTAAAGTGTATGAAGGTGAACGTCTTATGGCCGCAGACAACAATTATCTCTCTAAGTTCTTCCTGGGTCCATACCCACAGTTGCCAAAGGGTGATTTCAAATATAGAGTGACGTTCTCTCTTGGTGTTGATGGTATTTTGAACATGTCTGCAGTGTCCACTTCTCATTCAAACATCAACATTAGTTTCAGATTCACAAGAGACCAGAATTCCTTAACTACTGATGAAATCACAAATATGTTACAGCAAGCTGAGCTTTTCAAGAAGAAAGATCATGAACAATCAATCAGACTTAAACATCGCAGAGCTCTTGTGGATACTGTTTATGACTTGAAGAAGAAACTTCGCTCTCAAATTTTCAAGGATAAGTTAGAGCCACAAAGTATTCAACAGTTACAAGCTACTTTCAACGCTTGCAATGATTGGATTGAGGAAAATAATGAAAGAGAAACTACGGAAACTTTCATTAGAGTCTTGAAGGAGTTCAAAGAAATCACTTCTAATTACTACCGTTCATGAGCCATGTGGCTATTAAATAAACCAATAAACATATATTTTACTTCACAAAGAACTAAATAACACTATGTATAAAACCAATATCAATTAAATAACGAACCCATAAATTAATCAACTTCTTCAACAGTTGGACCAGAGTCACCACCAGCACCTGGAGCACCGGCACCTGGGAACCCACCTGGAGCAGCGCCACCTTCGGCACCTGGAGCACCACCAGCTTGGTAGAACTTAGTCATGATTGGGTTAGCAATACCTTCCAATTCCTTTTGCTTGTCCTTGTATTCTTCAGTGGAAGCAGCATGAGAATCGTCCAACCAGGTGATAGTTTCTTCAATGGCCTTGGATAAGGTGTCGAATTCATCTTGACCAACTTTTTCCTTGAAGGCAGCTTCAGAGATGGTGTTCTTCAATTGGTAGGCGTAAGATTCTAAACCGTTCTTGGAGGTGATACGTTCAGCTTCAGCTTCATCTTCAGCCTTGAACTTCTCAGCTTCAGACACCATTCTTTCGATATCGTCCTTGGACAATCTACCCTTATCGTTGGTGATGGTGATCTTTTGAGTCTTACCAGTACCCTTCTCAAGAGCAGACACGTTCAAAATACCGTTGGCATCAATATCGAAAGTGACTTCGATCTGTGGAACACCTCTTGGAGCTGGTGGGATACCGGACAATTCAAACTTACCCAAGATGTTGTTGTCTTTGGTCTTGGCTCTTTCACCTTCAAAAACTTGGATCAAGACACCAGGTTGGTTGTCAGCATAGGTGGAGAAAGTCTCAGACTTCTTGGTAGGAATGGTGGAGTTTCTTGGAATCAACTTGGTCATGATACCACCAGCAGTTTCAATACCCAAAGACAATGGAGCAACATCTAATAACAACAAGTCTTGGGTCTTAGTGTTGGAGGTGTCACCAGTGATAATGGCAGCTTGGACAGCGGCACCGTAGGCAACAGCTTCATCCGGGTTGATGGACTTGTTTGGCTCTTTGCCACCAAAGAATTCAGAAACCAACTTTTGAACCTTTGGAATTCTAGTCGAACCACCAACCAAGACGATTTCATCAACTTGGGACTTGTCAATCTTGGCGTCTCTCAAGACTCTTTCAACTGGGTCTAAAGTGGATCTGAACAAGTCGGCACATAATTCTTCGAATCTGGCTCTGGTGATGGAGGTGTAGAAATCGATACCTTCAAACAAGGAGTCAACTTCAATCGAAGCTTGAGCAGATGAGGACAAAGTTCTCTTGGCTCTTTCAGCAGCGGTTCTCAATCTTCTCAAGGATCTCTGGTTACCAGTCAAGTCCTTCTTGTTCTTTCTCTTGAACTCGTTGGCCAAGTGGTCAACCAACTTGTTGTCGAAATCCTCACCACCCAAGTGGGTGTCACCAGCAGTGGCCTTGACTTCAAACACACCGTCGTCAATTGACAACAAGGAGACATCGAAAGTACCACCACCCAAGTCGAAGATCAAAACGTTGTGTTCGTCCTTGCCCTTCTTGTCTAACCCGTAGGCAATAGCAGCGGCGGTTGGCTCGTTGATGATTCTCAACACGTTTAAACCAGCAATCAAACCAGCATCTTTGGTAGCTTGTCTTTGAGAATCGTTGAAGTAAGCTGGAACAGTGATGACAGCGTCCTTAACAGTGGTACCAAGGTAAGATTCAGCAGTTTCTTTCATCTTACCTAAAACCATAGAGGACACTTCTTCAGGGGAGAAAGTCTTGGTCTCACCCTTGAATTCAACTTGGATCAAAGGCTTACCTTCCTTGTTGACAATCTTGAAAGGGAAATGCTTAGCATCTTGGACAACTTCTGGATCGTCAAACTTTCTACCAATCAATCTCTTAGCGTCAAAGACAGTGTTGGATGGGTTCATAGCAGCTTGGTTCTTAGCAGCATCACCAATCAATCTCTCAGTGTCCGTGAAGGCAACGTACGATGGCGTTGTTCTGTTACCTTGGTCATTGGCAATGATTTCCACTGTGTCGTTTGTGTAGTGGGCGACACAGGAGTATGTTGTACCTAAATCAATACCGATAGCTTTGGACATTGTGTGTGTGTGTTAATGTGTAAGTGTGAGTGTGTGTAAGTGTAAGTGTAAATGTAAATGTTAATGTGTATCAATTGAGTTTGTAGTAAACTAATTGTAGTTGTGTTTAGTGAAGAAAAAAAACCAATACAGCAAGGTTCAAAGTTGTGATTGAGAATGGATCAAGGGTGGCAAACCTACTCCTTTTATAGTTTGTTTCAACTTGCTAAATACAGCTACCAGTAACTGAGTAAGGATCGATTCAATTTAGGAAAACCTGTCAAACCTCGCACGATTCGAATTTTCTAGAATTGATCCGAACACTCCCGAACTTTCCGGGGTAACCGAGTTTTTGCCCGAATCGTTAAATTGGAATTTTAGAATTTTAGAAATTGCTAGAAGGTTCTATGCGGTCACGTGCCAGTCATGTGAGCTAAGATGGCACTAGATCAGTCGTCGTAGCTGCTTGTTCAACCTATTCACAAGTTGAAATTACTAGTTATAAGTTGTAAGAAGAGAATATAACGAAAGACACAATTAGTAAACTTCAATTCATATTAAACAAAGCCATCAATGTTTGTCCATGAGGCTTTAGTACCAGGGGCCATTCAATAACCAAGCCCATCGTTCCACAAGCTATTAATCCCGCAGTAACCGAATATTCTCACACACTCCACACTAATATTACACACCGAAAACTGTCAACTGTACAACAAATTAAACATACATATATTCGGAATATTATAACATGAACTGAAAAGGCGGCTCAAGGCTCAAGCCAAGTACTGTGTGATCTCAATCTTATCATCTTTCAAATGCTTTCTATAATCAAACTTCAACCCAAAGATGTTCAACATCTTATCAAACAACAAAGAAGTGCTCAGCAATCTAGAGACATAATACAAGTACGAAGACTTGGTACCTTCAAAGATGTTAACTTGGTTCAACCCAGCAACCTCGATTTGGTCCAAGACACGTTTAGCGAAAACATCAGTCTCCATTGAATCACCTGCATTCTCTGCCAATTTAGCATTACGTTGAGCATAAATCTCAGTGTATTCTGGGAAATTGTAAATGGAAGATTCAGGAACAGTGGAGACATGTGAGTCAAAGATCCGAGTCTTAATGTAACCACCCAACACGTTCAACACTCTGACTTGATACCCTCTCAATTCAAGTTGTAAAGTATGAGCATAAGCGTCCAATGCTGCCTTACTTGAAACATACAAGGAATTGGAATGAAGGGGTAGGAACTTGGTGATGGAACCAGAGAAGATGATAGTTCCCTTGGCGTTGATCACCAATCTGACGAACTCTCTCACTGCCTTCATGTTTGAGAAAAGATTGATGTTGTAAAGATTGAAGATCTGTTCATCTGTCACATCGGTAGCATGAGAAACAGAAACAATCCCAGCGTTTAAATAAAGATAATCTATCTTACCTTCAAGCTCAGCGATCTTATCACGAACAGCGATAATGTGATCCAAATTTGTAACATCGACGATATCGGTGTAAATGTTACCCAAGTTTTTAAACTCTTCAGACGTTTCTTCAGAGAATCGAACATCACTAGCGTAAACTTTCACCTTACGTTGATTGAATTCTTTCACAAGAGACTTACCAATACCGGAATTCGTACCTGTGATGAAGGCGACTTTTGTGAAATCTGTGGAGCTCATGATATTTCTATGGAATGGTCGGTTGGAATCTGGGTAAGATCTGGGTAATTCTGATGAAGAAGGGTAAGATCAATTAATTCACTTGGACAACCAATGATCAAGAAAGAATATCTAACCTATAGCAATGTTCAAGACTCAAGATTAATCAAGATTCGCCATCTTATATATACCCTGGTCCCCCGGTTCAAAGTTTCAAATTGCAAAACAACAACTACGCTCCCGCACGCCTCGCAGGTTTTGGGCGACAAATCGTGCTTGATAACGCTTGATCTGCTGCTACTTCAACGCCTAGTACCTAGTACCTACAAAAAACACAGAATACAAATGGTAGACCGTAGGCAGGACACTGCTTCAATCTGTGTGTTTTAACTGGATCAGCGGCTTCATTTCAATTTCACAATTAATTATAGTTGAATCGAATTGTGATAGCGATTCATGTTCACTTCGTTTGAAAAGGATACCTACAATCAGAGAGAACTGTCATATCTCTTCAAACGCAGTGAGATCTTGAGCTGCTGCTCCGCCGACGGTTGTAACTCAGCGGAATGCTGTGAATTATTAAGCCTGCATGTTGCACCCTGCAGCATTCGAATTTCGTAGTCCGTGAACTTGTACAACTAGCTAGCAATAAGTCTAAATATAGACTGAGATATACAAGAATAACTCTCTAGCTCTATGTACACTTCAGCAGATTGATCAAATATCTGAATCCTGATAAACAAAGAACCTCATAAATAATTGTACTTTCCATAGTTTGAAGTTTGAATTTTCAGCTTGTAACTTGTAGCCTACAACTAGGGGCGCCTACATAGCCTAAAGTACTGGATTTGGTTCAGAAATCCTATTTGTACCTCGGTTCAAACCAGTTTACGCTGCTAGCCGGCTAGCCTGGTCGGTCCGTACAATAGCCGGATCAGGAAACAGGAGTCAGGAAGGATTCAGGTCTCAGTACACCTGTCTGTTTATAACGACTAGCTATGTATCTTTGATCTATCTTATCGTGGTTAATATTTGGTACTACAAGATACCACATGCTCATTAAATATTTTGTGACGTAATTAGCCTTAATATAATCTATAAAGAGACCAACTAACTAAACAGTAAGACAACAGTCAAGAAAACACAGGATCAAAATTATTCCCCCCTTTCTATGACACACTTTCCACCCACTGATAATGATAAATGAATATTCAATCTTTGTAGAAGAATAACAATCTAATTCAACTTCTTTAGTTCAGCATTCTTTCTCATTCTTTCTTCTCTTTCCAACTTAGCATCTGGACCAGCTTCGGTGTCTAAGGTGAAATCCCACCATCTGAAAGAAGAAGCATAGTTACCAATGAAGTAATGGTGGTGTAAATCGTGGTGATCGGCACCAGCCCAGAATGGTAAGAAGTGGTGTAAAGACCATGGGAATTCATAACCGGAGTGACCATCAACAGCCTGGAACAATCTTAAAGTGATCCAGATACAAATAGTGAACAAATGCAAATCACGAGTGAAGTAAACCCAAGCAATTGGAATACCAACAGTACCAAAACCTAACAACATGACTTCGATTGGGTGGGCGTATTCAGCAGCTAAACCGAATGGGGCAGCGTAACGGTGATGTTGCTTGTGGATGTACTTGTAGAAGACACCGTAGTGTAAACCTCTATGGAAGGCGTAATGCCAGGCATCTTCCAAGACGAAGAACACAGAGATCTGTAAAGCCATCTTGGCGAAGGATGGGAATGGGACTTGGTAGGAGATCCCAATCATGTTACAGATTGGGTGGAAGAACCAGATAGGGAAAGCCTCGACCAAGAAATGGGAAATTAACACAGACTTCAAACATTCCCATTGTTCTTGGTTGGATGGAATCTTACTGGCTTGGATCTTGTACTTTCTGAAGTATGGGATACAGTCAATGATGTACCATGGCAAACATCTACCAAAGTACATGAACTCGTGCAAGCAGAAGAACAACAAACCGGTGGCGAAGATGTCGTTGTTGATGTATAAGTAGTAAGAAGCCCATAGCTTTTCAATGAAGTTTAGAGATAAATCTGGAGCAGCAGATAGCTGTTGAAAGTTTTCAACAAAGGTTGAATTTTGGACAATATCAACTGGGATGTTAAGAAGAACGTTACTGGTACAGCAGGCATGTTAGTATTTGAATCAATTTGAGTGATGTTTCAAAACATGGTGTGATCTTTGAAGTTTGTAGCACGGATAGATATCAGACCATGAGATGGCAAGAGATCACTTGAAATTAAATGCTTAAAAACCAGATCTTTAAATATAACGACACATACCTCATGTTGAAATGAATGAGAAGCTCAAAGACAGTTTGTTATGGAATGAACTTGACGTTAGAACTTAACACTTGAACAAAGACAGTTTATAAAGCCTATATTTCTATCTGAAAACAGCTGGCCAAATTACAAAACCCGGCCCAATCGCAGCCTTTGTACTTTTCAACTGCCAAAATGTATGGGCCAAATTCGCGAAACGCCCCTAGTATTCAGGAAAAAGCAAAAAAAAATCACAAAAAGCAGTACGCGTTGCTCGTTTGGAAGTCCGCGGCCTTTGATATGATGTTGTCGTTTAGCTGAGATCGTGATTCGTGTCGTATAAGATTCTTTAAACGAGAGGGCCGACTGCCGATAAATACGGTTATACGACACCTTCCTATTTTGGGAATTTCAGGCAGAAAAGTCCCAAAGAGGAAATGCCTACAACAAAAATCAAAATGGCATTAAATAAGTTCGTTATAATATATATGATACAAGGCTCCTCTAACAGAAGAATCTGTAGATCTTGTAGAAAATTGATCTCTTCTTGTACATGAGTGCTTCTTCAGCTTGTTCTTGCTTCAAGATATCAATATCTGGGTATCTTCTACCAGTGTCCAAGTCAATCTTAGACAAAGAGATCCATGGCTTTGTCTTGATCAAACCAAAGATCAATCTGTAACACACAAAGACAACCATCATCAAGGGAATGGACAAACAGTTCTGGAAGAAGCCAATAGCGGTAGAAACACCGCCTAATGGCCAAGCAGAAATCCAAATTTCACCAATAATGACAACGGCAAAGACAACACAACCAATGTAGGACCCCCAAATACCCAATTGGGCCTTGTGCGGCAATTCATCAGTGGATCTACCTTGCTTAGCAAAAGCCCATCTCATTCTAATGTGGGCAAAACAGATACAGAACCAAGTGAAGAAGGAGGAAATGGAACATAAAGAGAACAACCATGTGAAAACAGTGTCTTGGTTAGTGGAAGCAATGACGAAACATAGCAAACCGAAAACACCTGCAACAGCAATACCAGCTAATGGTCTACCAGCGTTGTCAATGTAACCGAAGATGGTTGGGATTTGACCTGTGGCACCTAAGGATTGAATGACTCTTGCGGAAGCAAACACAGAAGAGTTACAGACAGACAAAACAGCCGTCAAGATAACAGCGTTCATGAAGTGGGAGACCTTTTTACCGAACTGACTACCGGTGTTGGCCAGGGCAATGACGAAAGGAGAAGCGGTGATGTCTTCACTTGTAGCACCACCCAACAATCTTGGGTCACTAGATGGAACCAAACAACCGATAACAACAATAGTGACAACGTAGAAGAGCAAGATTCTCCAGAAGACCAACTTCGTGGCTCTGGAAATAGCCTTACCGTTAGCCTCGACGGAGATGATACACAATTCGGTACCACCGAACGAGAACCCAGCAGAAATCAAAGTGGAGCAGATACCTTTCAACACAGGCTTGACAAAGGCACCTGGATCATGCCAGTACTTGGCCCCAACGTAACCGGTGGTGTTGTCTGGTCCACCACCGCAAATCAAGACGATGGAGATGATAATGAAGATGAAAACAGCAGCGACTTTGACGATGGATAACCAGAATTCAGATTCACCGAATGCCCTGGTCCCGAGTAAATTCAACCCCATGATGAAAACCCAAATTGGACCAACCCAAGCAACAGGATTGATGGTCGTCCAGTAAGAAATGGTCATCGAGGCACCGATGATTTCAGAAGCGAAGGAAATCAACCAAGCCAAGGCATAGTTTGTGGAGATAGTGAACCCTAAAGCTGGGTCAATGAATCTTGAAACATGGGAAGCAAAAGAACCAGAGATCGGATAAGCGAC
Organism: Waltiozyma pijperi; assembly: GCA_030582275.1. NCBI lineage: Eukaryota > Fungi > Ascomycota > Saccharomycetes > Phaffomycetales > Wickerhamomycetaceae > Waltiozyma > Waltiozyma pijperi. The sequence goes on from JAKTWX010000059.1 coordinate 20,261, forward strand.
AACCATCTCAGCACCAGCTTGGATGACGGCATAGATACCCAACCCAACGATGGAGAACCCAATCAATGTGGCACCTGGACCTTGTGCTAAAGAATATCCCAACCCGATGAACAAACCGGTACCGATGGTGGAACCAATAGCGATGAACTGGACATGTCTAGCGGAAAGAGCATTCCTCTTAATTGGTTGGATGGATAGTAAGTAGTTGTTACGTGATTGGGTGTCCATACTGTCGAGATCCACATCGGCGGGAATATGAACATGTTGTCTTTTGAAAGAATGGACAAACTTTTGCATCGTTGTACCTTCAAACGGTTGATCGAAATCTTGGGAACTGGTTTCGAACCCTTCTTCTTGCGTGTAGTCCTTTTTCTCGTAACTCATATTAGCCAATTTTGATATAAGCGAATGTGGAAAGTGGAATGACAGATGGAATATGAATCAATGGACGAAGTGATTGAATATCACTAGCTGTGCTATACACGACTCGATTGTTGTATAATATATTTTGTTCGGATTATATTAATATTTTTTTCCCAGAGACCCAGCTTGTATATTTCAATTTTTTCTTTTCTTTTTCGCATGATAATGCATGCAAAAGAAAAGCCACAGTAGATCCTAACTATTTCTTAGAACATTGTGACCATCAGATGTAGTTGGTAGCTGGTAAATAAGCCATCGAATGGGCGAACATAGAAGTATAATAAGGATATAAAACATCATGGTTAGAAAGTCCTAATAAACTAGGTGATCTCAGTAACGTATAACATCTGTATATATCTTGTTAAAAAGTTGAACTTCCACCAGAGCGGCAACGTTCGGATTAATCAACATAATGGCCGATTTGCACGGCTAGATTCAACGGTTTCCGTTCGGAAATCGAGCGACGGAATTCGGAGCTCAGCACCTGATCGATTCTATAATAAATATTACAGACTACGCCGCTAAATGAGTCTACAGATAGTTATAAACTATTCATTTTTATCATCAATTGAAACGGTCCATTAAACTGATCTATACACAGCCATGAAAATTCACAGCTAACACTGATATTTATGAATTTTGATGAACGAGGTGTGTGAAACGTAAGATAATGGAATTTCAACAAATTATAGTGGAATTCCGCATAATTTTGTGCAAAAAAGCTAATAGTGTGAAACTTCGCAATAATTCTAAAATTTCGCAAATTGTAAATATTGTTGACTTCGGCTGCCAGCCCACCTGCGGACATTTATGTGTTGCCCTATTTTCTCACGCAGAAAACGCGATTTGTGGTTTCAGGCTGCAGCGACGTACAAATAAAAAAAATTGTTCAAGATTTGAAAACTTGATAAAACGTCGAAAACCCTACCCAGAGGCATTACTAACTACTTTACTGTTTAAATCAAGATGCATCAACAGTACGTTTGAATTATTAACCTTCAAAGAATCAACCAATCCCAAATCCCTGAACTCATATATCAAAATCACAAAGAAAACACCTTAATAATTAGGCCGAATAAGAACCAAGAATTATGATTACTCTGATGATAACCAAATTTTGCATAGTTCATCTGAATTACTAGAAATGTAGATGAAAATTAGCCATTGTCTTTCGCTCCTATCTGATCATTGTCATTTTTCTATTTCTTAATTGTTATTTTGTTTTCGATCTTTGATATATGTCTCTGGGTGGGGTTTTGATTCTTAAGTTTCTTAACTTTG
>JAKTWX010000059.1:21984-36781 GCA_030582275.1 Waltiozyma pijperi
CTTTGTTACTAACAAGTTTTATATTCAGTTTCTTTTATGGCTTACTTTGTATTAGTTGTTGAATAAATGTTTGATATCTTTCCTAAACTCTCTTAATGTCGTAGTCTTCTTTTGTGGACCATATTAATGACTGTGTCTATTGTACTAGTTATATATGTTCTAAGTTCAAAGAACCCATGCTAAATTTCAATCAATTATATGGTATTTATTACACGATACACATAGGTCTCTCTCTTTATTCAACCTTCAAAGCGTACATTCTAACAGGGTACAATTCCTTTGGTAACCCTCTTTGTAATTCAACAGCAATCAACTTCAAACCAGCTTTTCTGAAAAGTTTTTGGAAAGAGGCGTTAGATCTAGTCACAGAGCTATCAGCGTCATCAAAGACATCATCATCATAAGCGTTATTCTCCTTAACGACAATAGTACCATTTTCTTGTAGTCCATCTTTACACCTTATCAAAAACTTGACGAATTCTTCATCTGGCAATTGACCAACACACCACTGACACCAAATACACCAATATTTGCCCTGTTCAGGGGTCCAATCTTGAGCACCAATGTCGTAGATGGTGCCGATCTTACCTTGTTCTATCAAAGGTTTCAATTCAACTTGCATTTGATCAACAAAAGGTTTCACAGGTTCCACTAAATCGATCTTATCAGCAACTTTGTGTAACATATCTCTGGTGACCCTTCCGATCCCTGCACCGATGTCAACCACACATTTGATTTGACCTTCAGCGAGTGGCATACGTGGCTTGAGCTTTCTTAGGAATGTCAACGACCCCATCACATCAGCTTTAGGAACTGAAGTTTGTTCACCAAATCCACCAAGCACACCATTCACTGTTGCTGGTGTAGAAGACCAATATTGAATGGCGTCATCGTAGTTGATCTTAGCATCGGCTGGATCGGTGATGGTGTTACCTAGGGCGTCTGTCATGTTTCTTGTACGGAGACTGGAGCACTTGAATAGTATATATGGTGATAAATTGTATTTAATTTGATTGAAACCTGGCACATCAACAGTTAATTTTAAAAAATTCATACACGATACGCAGAAATTAGAATGAGATGTTCGGATGTTCCAAAGCCCGCGCATACTTGCAGGAGGTAAGCTCTCTGCTCTCTGCTCTCAGTACTTCAGTATAACTATCAATTAAGTTGTATATATTTCTATTCTATTCTATTTATTTAACAGTAGTAACCAGTTTCTCAATATGATCATTCAATTTTTCGACCTCTATCACTCCATATTTGTTCATTTGCAGCTAAATACTCCAACATCATCTCAAATTGGGTCATTAAAGAATCACAAGTTTCTTGACCAACGGCTTTCTTAAACTGTTTTCTCTCTTCTCTGATAGTGGCAACACTGAGCAAGTAGGAGATTTGGAACTGGAACAGTAATAACCAAATCTCCAATTGCGTCCTTTATGAAAAATTTTCTGCGATGTTAACACAATGACGTAACAACATTGCGACAACTTGAAACCATGGTATCACCTTCTGAAACTCTACCTTATGATATCTCAATCAATGGCACCTCAGGTTCATTCTCCTTACAGATCAAAGTGTAACGTTTGCCAACAAGACGGAAATCATTACGTCTTTTCGCTAGAATCGATTTGATATCATAAATAGTTTGATTCGGTTTGCTATGAAGTAAAGGAACAGCCTCTTCGCAAATGGTCTGCTTCTTCTTTCTTTCAATGGAGACAATGGAAGGGACACAATGTGCCGAAGATGGTGTTGCGATAATCTCTGGAGTATTGGTATTTGGATTGATATAGGATAATCGAATAAAGGACCTGCCTAAATCAATAGAGTGCGTCCTTGCCATGATCAAAGGTTTAGAGGTGATGATTGTTTTGTTCTAATTGACAAAATTTACTCAAGTTGATATTTCTGAACAACCGTCGTACACCTCTGATCAATGTTTGAACATCATTTCCAACTTCCGGCCATCTACAATCTACGATATAGTATAAGTAACTCATGATAATAATATCCATATTAAATTATAGCTTCAGATAAGACCGTACAAGAAAATCAATGAAAAAAAAGAGAAAACAACAACAATGTATGCACCAGCTCTTACAGACACCCCCTTCAATGATAGGAAATATATCTTGGTAATAAAACCAACGTACTACCTAGGAACGTGCAGCGTCATAACCTGGTGGATTGAATATCTTCTTGTCTAACTGTGGAGAGCTGAACTAGTAGAGACCTTCCGAAGCTCCCGTGGTTGATATTCAAACATCGTAAAACCAGCTTACTGTTATAGGTATGACACCTAGTATCTTGATATAGCCAAAAACAAATACTGATATCTGATGTTCAGAGCTGGATCACAGTGCCCTCCATGTCACCGAAAGTGTTCTCACTCGAGTATAAGACATAGAGGAATCCATCTTCATCTTTGTGTTCATTGTAGATTGAACTCACAGAGGCAGCTGTTGGAGGCAAGATATCATTGACGAAGATAAAGATGGCCTTTTCAGGAGGCAAGTTGATTCTCTTTCTGATGACGTAGACGAATTGACCAATGGTAAGATCGTATGGCACCAAGTATTTCTTCTTGTCTATTTCTGGTAAGTTTGACTTTTCGGCACGTTCACAGATTATAGGGATACGATTCGCAAATCTTGAGAGAATCTTCTCTGATTCTGCCTTTCTCTTCTCTATGGATCAATTGTTAGTATTTCTTCTCATGTTATGTAAGGAATCAAGATATATTGAGGTAAACTTACCGAAAGGATGTTCGTCTTTGAATTGGAATCTCATGTTCTTGTATGGGAACTTATGGATGAATAGATGATAAAAGCTTTGAGGAATCTTATGGAAACTATTGTTTATATGAAAATTAGTAAAATATCCTTCATCAATTGAATTCATATGAAGATAGTTAGTTCATAGTCAAGTTTTGCCACAATTTGACACAAAACTTTACCCCTTAACTTAATCTCTCCCTTGTTTGGTTATCAAATCAGATCCAGGGAAACTTCTCTTCACATGACATCAGTACTGGAAATTAGTAGGTAGACATACAGCTAAAGATGACAGTAACTCTACAAAAGTATAACTTAGTGAAAACAATTGCAATTCCTCTACAAACAAACAGTTATGTGTCAAGTCTTTTGTTTCGCCTTCAATGTAATTTTGTGATTTTCTGTATGAAGCGCCGATTTCCGCAGTATAAAGCGATAACAAGGAACAGCGCAAAGTCGGACTGTATCAATCTTGCGCGAATATTGCCTAATCGGTGAAATCTGTTGGTAGGGTAAGTTTTGCCACAAATTGAAAGCGCGGGGTAACGGGGTAACGGGGTAACTGTGGTATAGGATATAGGCATACACATTGTGTGGGAATTACTCATTTGTTAGAGTTAATTTCCATAGAAACCGTAAGCTTATAATCTACTTGAAATACTCCTGCACAAGAGTCGTGTTGCTTCCATCACACGAACCAAAAATACACATCTTTCTGAACTTGGGCCTGAAAGTGAACAGATCATCCTCAATACCGCCTTTGCCTAAAACAGCTGCCAATGCTTTCCAATATTCCATGTTCTGAGCCAGACAGATCTTGAAGCAGAACAGAGATTTCTTTAGAAGTAATTCTCTGGGATACCAACCTAGTGGATTCTTGTGGTGTATTCCCTGAGGCTCGTCACAGTTGAACATCTCATGAAGAGTCTCCAATATAACCGGATCCACGGCGAATTCAATAGGTTTAACTCCTCTCAACCTAGCCCTAGCTTTGACACCCATTTGATTGTACCAATGATCGTCTTTTTGGAAAACTTGCAACAAATCAATCATCTTTTTGGATTTGAGTTCCTCTTTAGCGAGCATAATTCGATCGATCTCTATGTTCATCTTATTCTCAAGCGTCTGGTACAATTCCTTCTGTCTTATCACAAGAAAGAACATGTCTAGCTCTAAAATATAAGGAGGGACACCAGCAGATTTCTTTGATCGTTTTTCCTGAGGTGGGACCACTACCTGTGTATCTTCAAGATCTTCCTCTCCAAGAGGCATCAAAATGTTAATCTCTCGTAGTGGGCTTCCTTCTTGTATGATCTCCTGGCGTGAAGAGGGGTGAAGATCTGTGAAGAAATGCGTTGATCTGATGAAAACACTTGAAGGATTACCGTTTCTCGTACTCTTCACACGAAATATGGGAGTGGTGAAAGTAACAGACGTGCATCATTGTAGCAATATTCAGCCGTTTTCCAGGAGAACTTATGCCTTATGGTCTTAACAAGCTCTTGAAATGAGTGTAGAATCTCCTTATCAAAACAAATCTCTGAATCAACATCTAAAGACTTCGGTATATTGATCTCATAAGTCTTAAGACGGGCAGTAGTAGCAGTACGTATAAGTTTTGAGCCTTCTCTTTTGAACAACACAACAACACCTTCTTCTTCTGATGATGATAATTTATAGGGATAAATGCCTAACTTTTCCAACAAACCAGGAAACTTCTGATTGAAACACATTATTTGCAGGACATTGAAACCTATGCTGAAGATATTGTGATGTATTTTGAGGGGAAGATTGGATAGACGAGTCTCTGAAGCTGTGAGAGAATGTGACATGTTGAAAGTGATCAGTGGACAATTAATCTATCATTCTTGTTGATTCATAGAAGGAACAATTCCCTAGGGTTTAAAGTTCAGGGGTTTCAGTAGTTCTGTCCATACTGCGTAGTACTACCAAATGTGAATTAGCCACGTCCATCGATCTTTGTTGTTTTTCTATAAAATTACAGGAAACTGCTTGTATTTTGAACAATAATTTTGATCAAAATTAATACAAGTGTGCACAAATCCGAAATCTCGATCACGGATATAAGCGGAGATGATCACATAAGCGACGTGATACCAAAATGCACCGCGAAATTTTACTGCAACTGATACGCCACGACGACGATGGCGCTCGGCGGTGGACAACGATTTTGAACAACAACGCGGTAAACTGAAAAAACTGGTCGACAAGAACAATTAGGTGGGAACGAAGGAAACAAAGATACACAGACGTCTGCCAATTAAATCTAAGTAACCAGTTACTTCTTACTTAGTTAAAGGTTCATTTACTTTCTTGAGATACACATTTGTTTGTTTTTGTTCTTTGTTCTTTGAATTGAATTAAACAAGTCTCTAAAAAAAGGCCCATCAAATATCTTAAAAGAAGCAAATCACATATCATCAGCATCATGAGTTGTACGTATCTTGACTCTAACAAAACGAAAATAAGTCCAATCAACATACCATACTAACTACATTCCCCCCTCCACACAGTCCGTCTCATTGACCTTGCCAAACCATTTGGCTCCATTCTTCCAGAAATCGAAGGCCCATACACTCAATTAAACTTTGATGAAAAAGTCGTTTACACCATGGCCTCTGCCATTATTTACATCTTAGCTCAATTGCCATTAGCTGGTGTTTCTCAATCCGCCTTTGCAGCCTCTGCCGATCCAATATATTGGTTACGTCCGATCTTCGCTGCTGAAAGAGGCACATTGTTGGAGTTTGGTGTCTTCCCAATCATCTCCACAGGTTTAATCTTACAATTATTAGCCAGTTTAAGATTAATCAAGGTCAACTTCACCGTTAGATCCGAAAGAGAATTGTTCCAAAACTTACAAAAGATCTTTGCTTTGTTCCAATACTTTGCCTTGACAAACTTGTTCTTGCTCTCTGGTTACTTTGGTACCGGTTTATCCCTTGTCCAAGTGATCTTGATCAACGTTCAAATCTTCTTAGCTGGTGGCTTCTTCACATTAATCTCTGAAGTCATCGACAAGGGTTACGGTTTCGGTTCTGGTGCTTTAACCTTCACCGCAGTCAACGTTGCCACCAACTTTGTCGGTGATGTCATTGGTATTAACTCCATTGAAACTGCTCCAGAAGTTTATGAAAAGCAAGGTGCATTGGCCAACTTGATCTCCGGGTTAGGCTCCAAGGGTATCTTCACTGCCATTTGGGAATCCTTCACCAGAACCCACTTGCCAAACTTAATCATTGTGTTGATCTGCATCGCCATTGTCCTTGCCTGCGTCTACTTGCAGAACTTGAGATACGACTTGTCCATCAGATCCAACAAGGCCAGAGGTGTTTCTTCCCAATACCCAATCAAGTTGTTATACACCGGTGCCTTGCCTTTGGTCTTCTCCTTCGTTCTTTTGTTCTACATCAACGTCATCGCCTACGTCACTGTTGTCGGTATCTTCAACAACGATTCTGAGCAATTGGCCGTCAAGATCTTGGGTCATTACGCTGCCAACGGGTCCAACTTCTCCATTGACAACTTATCCCTTTTCGGTTTATTCTCTCCAGCCTCCTCCTTAATTGGCTCTTTGTTGTCCCCAATTAGAACCATCGTGTTCTCTTTGTTCGTGGTGTACACCTCCGTCAAGTTTGCCCAAGTTTGGTCCGTCACTCAAGGTTCCGGTCCAAGAGACATTGCTGCTCAATTCAAAGAACAAGGTGTCACTATCTACGGTGTCAGAGACGTTTCTATCGCCAAGTACCTCAAGGACCAAATCCCAACCGCCGCCGTCACTGGTGCTTTATGTCTTGCTGGTTTGTCCATCGCTGGTGAATTCTTGGGTACCAACGGTAGAGCCTCTGGTATTGTCGTTGCTGTTGGTGTCTCTTTCTCCTTCTTGGAAATCATTGCTAGTGATTACCAACAAAGCGGTGGTTCTCAAAACTTTGGTCAAATCTTTGGTGGTTTCTAATACGTTGAAGAACCGCATCATTAATTGTTTTGTTGAAAGAAGGGGAGAGAGAGGTCGTGTATCATATTTAGAAAGTGGCTGTCGCTGTTCAGTCATAGCACACTTATATTCCATCGTACGTACCTGGTACATATCGTAAATTTAAACCGAAAAATATAGTAAATACAAAAACGAACGTTGCTAATTAAGCCTCTGTCTAATTGTTCTCTTTCTGACATTCGGATCTTCCAGCTTATTAAACAGGCTGTGCTCATTATCAGACTCTTCCAACTCATCAAAGCCTCTCTTATTGGTACTACCGTTCATCGAACCCAATGTAACCTTGTCGTTACATGGAACAGCTTGAACAAGCGATTCTGTAGACTGAACGTGCAAGGTGTTGAACAAAGAAGCGTCTTCAAGTTTTATCTCATGAACCGGTTTGATATTCTGCTGGTCAGCCACGATAACCGTCTGATCCAATTCAGCTCCCATTTGTCCATCAACGGAATGCGGAGGATAATCATGAGCCAATTTCGTTTCCTGTGCAGTTGTAACTTCGTGAACGTATTGGATTTGTCCAATAGGCGGTCTGAAATCTGTGCTTCTAACTGAATCTTGTTCGTTTGTTATCTCCATCTGATACAAAGAACGACTGAACGACTCATCGAACATATCACCGTTGAGATTGTCTTGATGGAACTCTGAACAGAAACAGAGTCCCTCCATGTGTTGCTTGACAAACATTAGCCTGTCTTTGTTGTAGAAATGCAAAACTCCCGTACCCTGTTGTCGTTCGTTTCCATCGCAGTACAGTGTAACTTTGATATCTGCAGTGACTAAATGTTGAAACATGAGTTGTAAATTGGTCATTGTACCTGTATCTGAGCCATCGCCCAAAGGATTAATCGTAGGATCAATCGAGTAGAACGGCGAAACCAAGTTATCCGAATTGAAAGTTTGCCTATAGGCAGCAGCTAAAGACATTGCGTATTTGGTAGCAACAACATCACAAGAAGCCGTAGGAGGTAACACTCCATATTGATAACTGATCCCAACTGCAGACATATCATGAGCAGAATCAGGGAGGAGTAAGTTGAATACAGCCATGTAATCAGGTGAGTTCACTGGGATGCCATCGAATGGGAAGCACATTGTGTTTGTTTGAGGGCTGTCTGTTGAAGCTTGAACAAATTCCACGATTTCAAACTTCTCTTGTTTTACAAACACATTCAGAATGGGTCCTTGATCATGAACAGCATCGGTACAAGACTCAGAGCATTGAAAGGCGAATTGCTTCTTAGTATGACAATATGGGTTATCCTTGGACAAAACACACTCTTTCAATCGGATTCTAAGATTTGAGTGGTTCGATATGAAATGTCTCTTTTGTTGTGATTGCTGGCTTGGATCTAAGGCAACAAGCACTAAAGTTGCTCCTGTTCTGGTTGAGCAGGCAAATTCACCACCACGAGAATTTATTAAGAGATCAGCGACGTGTGTGCATCTGTTGGAACGTTGGGTATTTGCAGTGGAGCAGTATTGGCAGCAGTATTTGATGTATTTCCCAATAATCATGACAGTTGGAGCTTGGAGGAGGGATATATTAAGGAGGGAAATCAGCGAAGCTGGAGGTTTGGGTATTTGAAGGTTAAGTGGCGTGTAGCAAGTTAAGTATTTAGCAAAAGAACAGATAGATGTTTGTTGATATCAGTGTGAAATTTGATCTGACTCCTTGTAAGATGAGGCTGTGAAGTGGACTGTAGTGGATATGTTCTCTTAAATTACTGTCTACAAGACAGTTTCAGCTTGAATTCATAATAAATTATGACCACACGATGACTCTTCCTCTGGTTTGGTGTGTAAACTGATGCTCAGGAGGCTGTCAGTTGGTTCACCATGGTACTAACTGAGTTCAGTTTTGTGGTTGATTTTATAATCGAGAATTCAGGTCTCGGATTGAAGTTTGAGTCCAGGCGTCGTGGCGGGAAGCGGGAATCAAGTTTTGGAACAAGCTAAAGATCACAAATAACAATGATTGCCTGTCTCCCCTCGTGACTTGTGACTCGTGACTGCAGTTTCTACACAGAGTTGTCACCAACTCAAGCTCATCATGGAACACTGCGAAATATTGTTCAACCTGAGGATTCAATCATCATGCGCGCCGATCATCACTTTTGTGTCAAAATTAATTTCCCGTCAGAGCCGACACGTGATTCATGGTTACCCTGTCGTACATCTTTGTACACGCTTGAAAATTGAGCTTTTTCGAGATCAGCGGTGAAAAATGGTGAGATGAGAACAAGCAAATCTTCAACCTCACAAGTTTAACCGTTAACGGCACGAATCAACAGTTCAATCATTGGGTTATTTGTTATTTGACCTTCCTGAATGCATTTTCCATTAATCACGCTATTGAGGACATGAACTAGAACTTATCATTTGCTTGTTAATGATTTACAGACAGTCGTTTATCTGTACATTCTACAAATATCCTTACTTCAAGAATGAATTGGTCTCATAGGTTTAACTACTGAGAGAAAAGAAGTTTCACTGGCTGGAACCAATATGAACCAAATCAGACGGACCCATTGATCTGCAGTGATGAAAATCCCACAAGTCATAATGTGCTTTGAAACAATTGGAGATCTCTTTGTTGCCCTGCTCCTAAGCACAACTAACATTGAGTAATGTATGAGTATGATGGGATTCTCATGAGGGAGGACGGGTCTAGTTAAGACTTAGTCTCATTGAAAACAATTCGAAACCTTTCCATCCAACTACCTTGTTGACCTTCAATCCCAAGAATTGTCCTTATATCAATCCCCAACAATATCTTTCCAAAGTTGCCTTTATTCAACCTACAACTACATATCATCAGATACTCTTTGTCATTATTAACACCAGTTTAAGAACACAATGAAGCTTTTGCCATTATTATTGTTAGGTGGCTTGATTCCAATCACCAGTGGTGACTTTGTCTATGAAGAAAACCCAGCTCTTGTGGTCGAATTGAACCCAATGACAACCCAAGCTCCAGTCGTTGAATACTCAATGACTTCCACTTACAAGGAGATGGTCAACGTTCAGAACGAATCCTTACAGTCTAGAATCGATTCCATTGTCGATTCTATTGTCAACATTGAAGGTCAATTGAAGTTGATTATCAGAAAGGTTGTCAGAATTCCAAAGAAAATTTACAGAGGTAAGAAGAAACTTGGTGCTAAAGCCAAACGTGTTGGCTCAAAACTTGATTCTATCAAGATTGGTATCATTGGTAAGGTCACCGGTAAGCTCGGTGGTAAGGTTGGGGCTGTTGAACTCGAAACTACTTCTGTCATTGAAGAAAATGAAGGTGTTGTAACCTTGACTGGCTCCTCACCAGAAGAAGTTGTTGAAAGTCAAACCACGCCAGCTCCAAAGGCTGAAGACTCTCAGGAATTGGATGACTTTGAAATGGAATACGAATACATTTTGATTGATGATAAGGGTCAAGAACACAAACTTGAACTCCACAATGATCAGATTGATGCGCAAGAGGTTGTTGGTTTATTCAAGCGTGCTGATGGCGACGACGTCTCCAGTATTAGCTATGACTCCACAATCACTTTGACCACTACTATCACCACTCCTCTTCCGGTCACTACCTCTTCAACTGGGAGTAGTAGCTCCGCTGAGATTTCTCAAATCTCCTCCGCTCCTGTTGAAACTTCAACTATCAGCTCCAGCTCCAGCTCTACTCCTCCTAGTTCAAGCTTGTCTACTACCACTATCAGTTCCAGCTCTCATCTTCCAAGTTCGTCAACTAGTACTATTACTAGCAGTGTTGTTCCACCTGGTTCCTCTTCCTCAATCTGGAGCTCTATCTTCTCCAACTCGACATACTCGAGTAAGAGCCACAAGAAGACTAAGAGTCATCACAAGAGCAAGCACAAAACCAGCTATTACAGCACTACTTCTAGCGCATGCTTGAGCACTAGTGCCATCAGTACCTCTTCCAGATACTTGAACACCACTAGCTCCGAATTGAGTACTTATTGAGTACTTCTACTGTTAGACGCAGTTCTTCTTCAAGTCACCTGAACACTTCCACAGTCTCACAATCTTCAACTTCAAGAAGTTCTTCCTCTTCCATCTCCAGTCATTTCAACACCACAATGACCAGATCAAGCAGTGCCCCATCCAGTTCCGCGATTCCAAGATCGATCAGAAGTAGTACTTTGACTCCAAGATTAGATTTTTTTCCAATCATTTCAACCGTCTCTACTCCTGTTGCTGTTGCTCCAGTTACAACTTCAGCCATCGCTCGCCCTGTCGCTGACCCAACTACACCAGTGATTGTTAGCTCATCTTCTGTTGTGGTTGTTCCTGCTTCTCCAATTGCTCACCCAGCCATTGAACCAGCTGATACTCCAGTTGTTGTTTCTCCAATCAACGTTATCGCTCATCCAGTCGCTGACCCAGAACAGCACATTACCACTACTGTTGATTTGCCACGTTTATGCCCAGTCACATCAACTTCCTTCCAGACTCTCACTTTCACCACCTCGTTGCCATTGAACAACACTTTCCGCTTCCAAAATGGTACTTTGTACGGTAACGGCACCTTATCTTTCAACAATGGTACTTCTCTTTACAACACCACCAGATTGAGTCAAAGACTGACAAACGGTACTTTTGCCAACATGACTCAGCATTCTAACGGTACCATCTGGTCCAACAGAAACGGTACTATTTGGTCTAACGGTACATTATGGTTTAACGGTACTACATTTGGTAACGGTACTTATTCCAATAGAACTAACTCTAGTTTTATTTCTGTCCCAACCACAACTGTCGTTCCTGTTTACATTGTCAGCCAAGTGCCATGCGACTCTATCGATTTGCCAACTTTATCTGCTAGAGATGTCGCTGATGTTGAATCTTACAGTGAATTGATTAGAGGTGTTGCTCAAGCTGGGTCTTTCAGAACTTCTGTCGATTTGACTTTGTTAGGGTTGATTATCGCTCTTTTCGTCTAAATTTCGTGCTATCTAAGGCATTGATATTCGATTTTATGATAATCTTTGAGTATTTTTTTGTTTAAAGTGCTTATTAATATTTTAAAAAAAGTTCCAGCTGTTTCTAATTTCTTTTTAAACATTCCCTGATTCTTATAATTCGTAGGCAGCTAGTGTATAGATAGTGCCAATATTTTAACATGTCACAGGTTACAGATATGGATCTTTGAAGTTTGCACATACACGTATACTACACTTACTACTCAGTGCATGCCGGCTGCTTTCACATTTCGTAATCGAAGCTCAAACCTAATATGTATCTACAGTTATCATTCTAAATAGTTAAATGTAATATCCATCTTATTTTATAATCATCTATAACGTCGTATAACCTAAATATGTTTCAAATAATCCGCAATTCTATGAGCTCTATAATGTTTCAACAAACTTGAATCCGAACGGTTAAAAGCTTCTTCAGACGTTGCAATTTCCTTCTGTTGTTCTCTGTTGATAGTGTTCATGTGTTGATAAAACTTGAAAATCAAATCATGGAAATCTTTACAATGAACATTACGATCATACCAATCATTCAAATCTCTCTTACTGTTATCAAAGGGACGCTTACATCTCAATTGTCTTTCCTTCGCTAATATAGGACTCGGTTGTCTATGAAGTTTTTGAAGTTGATTAGCTGTATGAAACACTTGAATTTCCAAATATTTCGGACGTTCTGCGATGTGAAGACTTGCCAATTGGAACAATAAAGTCTCAAAGGCTTCTTTAGTTTGAGAAGTCCCTGATTTGGAACTGTTTGGGGCTTTATGGGATTTATTCTTTGGAACCAAATGATGTGGTGTGCACTGGAATTCTTGATATTTGGAATTGAACTCGAGAATGTACCCCTTTGCATAGATACAATAGAAGAACTCGTAGTAATATTTGAACAAATCACTGAAAGCTTGTGTTTCATACGTATCTTCAATCAAATGAAGCATTGGGAATTTCACAGATTCACGAGATGTGTTTTGGGTTAGGATTTTGCTTGGGTCCGGGTACTGATTGTGTGTTTCGTTTCCTTCTTGGCTTTGGAGCACTGAGTGAAGATTACCGAAGGCTGATAATGCCGTGTTCTCGGTCATTTGAAAGTATGCTAATTCTCTAACCACTTCATGGAACTCTGAGCAAATCATGTTCAACTGTTGCTTGCTTGATGGTGAATCCACGTCTTGTTCATTGGCAGCCGCAGTGGTAATATCAGCAACACCGTTCATCCAATCAGGGCAAACAATCTTCATCTCTCTCAACCAGCTCTTACTGCACATAGTCATACTCTTAACTTTCACATCGCTCATATTATCCCCCTCAAAAAAAGGCAAAGCTCTAACAAAAGTCGCACAGTTCCCATCTGAACGATCCATACCGTAGAACAACTGTTCCATGACGTTCAATCTGAGACATTGATCTTCAGGGACATGTTGTGCATGGATAGAATGGACATTTTCAAACACGTTCATCATATGGTCTGCTGATTTTGTAAACTCCCACTCACACACGGTACCATCACGTAGAAGTTCAATCGAATGTGGAATCCCTTTGAGATAATGACGGAATAAAGCATACAAATTCAAGTCTTCATAAATTGATTTGTCATGGATGTTGAATGCAAACTCTAAATACACGTTACCCAAAGCGTCACCGTGTCTTTGAAGGTCAGGGACAAGATGTTTGATTCTCTCGTTGACTTCGGAAGGTAATTGTACGCGTTCACTATCTCTAAGATCTAAGTCCTCTGGAAGGTGCACATATCTGATATTCGTGCTTTTCATTCTGTGTGTGAACTCCACTGGGAGAGTCTTACCCTTCTGGATAAAGATAAGATACATAGAGTCAGTGTTATTAAAAGTCTTTGGGTCAGCTAATTTGCAAACACCCTTAGTGATATTTTGACTTGATTTACTGATTCTCTTTGCCGTGCTTGAGGCAAACTTCACAACAGGATGCACTTTTGACTGTTTAGGAACTATCTTCACTTTAGCTTGTACTCTGCTTTCATGAGAACACCAGTCAGTTTTGTTGAATCGATATTTGGGAATAAGTTCACCCTTCTCGTTGAAAAGGGATTCTTCATGTTGTTCTGGTTGTTTGAAGTCATGTTTCTTGGTATATTTCATCTTACGTGAAACCTTGTGTAAACATCTTCTGATGATCTTTGGTAATTTTAAGAATGCCATTTTGATAATTATTATTGAGTGTCTTTGCGAATTAATTGTCTTTGTAGTTTCAAGTAAGTTCAGTTAGACATTTTTTTGCGATTGCTGTGACTGGTTAGGATTCAGAAATCGGGATGGTTATTTAGATTTTATACAAATGGTTAAAAGAGCTCCAAACATCGTAGATTGCGTATGTTAAGGAAACGTCTCCAGTTTTAAGGAGCTGAATTTGTCGTCCTTTTAATTTTACGAAATTTTCTTCTGCGGCATACTGCAATACTCTGCGGCGCCGACAGCATTAAGTCGCGTCATTCCGCATGTCCCTGCTTTAGGTCCGGCTGGGCGGCCAGTACGTATTAAAATTTTGTATTCATAATGTGCTATTAAACTGTAAACCGTGCTCGTAATTCATAACTCATAACCAAGGAACTAATTAAATTTGAATGCGTTATCTTTGAGTTTCCACTCCACGGTTTCTCTATCCGTGCAATGAGTAGGGAACATGACAATCTTTCCCTGTTCATCAACCAAGACCGGAGTGTTCTTATAGCTGGAATACTTGAAATCTTCAGGAATGATATCTTCATTGATGAAATTGATCTTATCATCTTTCAATAAGTTTCTCACTTTGTAATGATGGTTTGTGTCCAATTTCTTGAACTTCAACCAGTAGATATTGTCGAATAACAACCAATCAGTGACGCCGCCTGTTGGGACAATAACATCCAATGAGTTCTGGGCATCGGCGGAACTGACGTTTTGTCTGGAGACGGTTATCTCTTTGACGGTTGGATCGTTCAAGGAAGGCTTCACGTCCCATTGTAACTGTAACAAAGAGAAAGTACATTC
>JAKTWX010000059.1:36801-51559 GCA_030582275.1 Waltiozyma pijperi
ACACCAGTCAGTTTTGTTGAATCGATATTTGGGAATAAGTTCACCCTTCTCGTTGAAAAGGGATTCTTCATGTTGTTCTGGTTGTTTGAAGTCATGTTTCTTGGTATATTTCATCTTACGTGAAACTTTGTGTAAACATCTTCTGATGATCTTTGGTAATTTTAAGAATGCCATTTTGATAATTATTATTGAGTGTCTTTGCGAATTAATTGTCTTTGTAGTTTCAAGTAAGTTCAGTTAGACATTTTTTTGCGATTTCTGTGATTGGTTAGGATTCAGAAATCGGGATGGTTGTTTAGATTTTATACAAATGGTTAAAAGAGCTCCAAACATCGTAGATTGCGTATGTTAAGGAAACGTCTCCAGTTTTAAGGAGCTGAATTTGTCGTCCTTTTAATTTTACGAAATTTTCTGCTGCGGCATACTGCAATATGCTGCGGCGCCGACCGCATTAAGTCGCGTCATTCCGCATGTCCCTGCTTTAGGTCCGGCTGGGCGGCCAGTACGATTTTCCATCTCTCAACTTATAAATATTTCAGGCTAGTGTACTATGCAAATTAATACTGTGAATCGTGATTGTGTTGTTATATGTACGTCATGTATATTAAAATTTTGTATTCATAATGTGCTATTAAACTGTAAACCGTGCTCGTAACTCATAACTCATAACCAAGGAACTAATTAAATTTGAATGCGTTATCTTTGAGTTTCCACTCCACGGTTTCTCTATCCGTGGAATGAGTAGGGAACATGACAATCTTTCCCTGTTCATCAACCAAGACCGGAGTGTTCTTATAGCTGGAATACTTGAAATCTTCAGGAATGATATCTTCATTGATGAAATTGATCTTATCATCTTTCAATAAGTTTCTCACTTTGTAATGATGGTTTGTGTCCAATTTCTTGAACTTCAACCAGTAGATATTGTCGAATAACAACCAATCAGTGACGCCGCCTGTTGGGACAATAACATCCAATGAGTTCTGGGCATCGGCGGAACTGACGTTTTGTCTGGAGACGGTTATCTCTTTGACGGTTGGATCGTTCAAGGAAGGCTTCACGTCCCATTGTAACTGTAACAAAGAGAAAGTACATTCACCTGGCTGCCTGATCTTGGCAATGTTGTCTAGAACCTTGTTGAAACTGTAGTGGTAGTTTGGAGATGGTGAGATCGGATAAAGCATCTTGAAGAACAATCTAGCGAGAACCAAATCGGTCTGTTGTTCAATCTGTTTGTTGGACAAAGTAACCTTAATGGAAGCATTGGCCAAGTTGGAGTAATCAATCTTGCCGTAAGTTTGTAGCCCGTTATGAAGTACATTCACTTTACCCTCGATTAACCCGTTGAAGTCTTGGACCTTCTTATAATTTGCCTCCAAATCCTTCTTAACTGTTGGATTCTCCACAAGATAATTCCGGACAATGTTTCTCTTGGTGATATCTTCGAAGTTGGTGTGATCTTGGACCCAGTTGATGTTGTTATCCAAACAGTACTTGACCAATTGGTCCTTATGGACATTCAACAAAGGTCTAATGACGTTCAATCTTTCATGAGAAAGGTGAGGGGACTTGGAGACTGGCTGCATGCCATTCAATCCAATGACACCTGAATTGGACAACAATCTTAGAGTAAACGTTTCAATCTGATCGTCGAAGTGATGACCCATTAGAATATCCGAGATTCCCTTGGATTGACATAGGTCGTTAATGGCTTTATACCTTTTCAATCTTGCCAACTCTTCGAAGGGCTTGGTTTGGAATTCTTTAGGGAAAGATAGATTCGAAGTCAAGAAGTTTCCATGAAGATCAAACTTACTGAGTTCTCTTTGAATGACTGGGATCTCTGCAGCACTGGCTTCTCTAAGATTATGATTGATCGTGATTGGGTAGATCTCAGTATCGAGTCTTTCCTCCTTGACGAACTTCTTCAATAAATGTGCCAATGCGAAAGAATCAACACCTCCGGAAAGAGCGATGGCCAGTTTCTTAGGGATCGATGAGGCAAAGACGGTCTTAATGGTATCGTTGAAGACTAATTGTAAGGACATTTGTGTGATTTCTGTTGTTCTTGTTTGTGTATTGTGATTTGTGTGATGTGAGGAGTTAAATTAATGGTTCTATCGAGGCGTTTTGGTGGGTTTGATGGTGGGAAAGTCTTTTCTTTTATAACCTGTGCAGTAGCACATTAGTAATCGTTTGATTCAAGTTTCAGCTAATTAAGGATATTGAACCAGATAAGACGTGTTGCTGTTGTGGAAGTGTGTAACCGTGTGATTATATCAAGTGAGAATAGCTAGTAATAAGATAAATTAATAAAATAATTTAATTTCTGAACTTATTCCTGTTCTTAAGTCCTAAGTGGAGTTCCTGTAGGAGAAAAATGATCAAAATGTCTGGATGTGTGTATGTGTCACAAATATAGTTGAGCTGAAGGCTGGAGCAGCGAGCCTGGTGATGAAGAATATTACAAGTACTGGGTGTGAAAAACTTTGGTGTGGACAGATCTGCAGGAACAGATTTGAAGTGGAAATCCTCCGGGGAGTGAATGACCACAGTATCTATTGTTATGCAACTAATTTATTCGGATAGCAGTATCCAGATATTGTTGGTAAGACAGTTCATCATCACGATATACACTTTTGGTTTCCAAATAATCATACGTTTTCGCGCGTACCTGATTAGATTATCAAATATCATGTTAACCCTAACTCCGTAAAATTAGACCATTTAAACATTAATTTTAGTTAAAACTCCTCTACGACAACAGGACCATCCTCATCAAACTCGTCAGAGAGGTCGTAATCATCCAAAATATCATTACCGAACCTTGAACTTTTATCGAAATTAACATAGAACTTTTCCCTTAGGACATCTTTCCAATTCCAAATCAGTTTAACCAAAGAATGAAGATTCTGCTCTTTACAATTCAATTCTAATTCAGCAATTGATTTTTTGATAAACTTGACTTCGATGAACTCTTGGAAGTATTCCTGTGGTAAATTTTCATATTGTAAGATCATCAAATGTAGGAAACTCTGATACATTGGCATTTGCGAGATGATGATCTCTGAACAATTCGTGATTATATGTTGTAGTTTCAACCATTGCTGTAAAGAAGAATGGTTTGCAAAGATGATAAAGTTCAAATAACAAAGCTGGGTCTCACCAAGAATCGTATGTTGTGATGTATTGTACTGAGTCTTCAAGAGATGGCCCAAGTACCACGATTTATCCAGCCCGTCGATTGTTTTCTCCTGTGGAGTCGAGTTGGGTCTAATTGAGTCTTTCATTTCTATTGGTGTGTATTTCAGTTCTAGATCCGACTGATCGATCACCGAGTTGAGAATTGGGTCTTTCGACGGTGCCATGGTTCTCAGTTCAGCTGACTGATGTAGGGTCTGAAGAAGAAGATTGTTCTCCTGTGTCGATGTCAAAGTCGAGTCTATGGAATTTCCCCTGGGAAGAACGTATTGCAATTGTGAAGAGGAAAGATGTGACACCAAGGATTGCCATTTGATCAGGGAGGATTCTTGTTCTGGATACACGATCATGAAAGAGTAATACTCCGGAAGTTTGGTCATTTCCTTTGTTATGTTCAACTCTCCAACTTCGTCCCCGCCAACTAGTAATTTCTCCTCTTTGGCATCCCAGTAGCATATTATCACTTCATTTTCCTTAGCCTCGAAGTAAAACCCCGTTCGTATGGAGTTCTGATCAGGTTGATAATGAAACACATGAAGTCCTTTCGGGATAAGTTTGATCCCTTTCAATAGATCATTGCTGTTGAAGAATTGAAGATCTATGCCCAATGTGAACGTTCTGGGGATATTAGAGAGCACCAGTGTGCATTTCGGTGGATTTGACATGTGGAAAGGGTTAATATGTAGGGAGAGACTATGGCAATTTGATAGAAATGTTGAATTATGACAGTTCACAAGGTACAGCTCCCGCTTAAATTTTAATTTGGTCAGTCCGACTAAAGCCGCAGTTCGACCGCACGTGACCAAAATATAGGGTGGAACTCTCAGAGCTTTGAAGAAAAAAAAATCAAATTTTCGACTCGATGAATTTGACGTATGAAAAATTACAATCTGAGATTTCAGAGCTCATCGGATAAACGTTTCGATCAGTGATAATAGTAATATTTCTGCTGTATCAACTCACCCCAAAGACTCAAATCATGGCTTCTTCAACTTCATTGAAAGCCTTACACCAACAATCCCCGGTGATTGGTGCTAAGTTTTATCTTCCTGAGAACAATTTGTTATTTGTTGGACATGGTCCAATTTTGAAAGTTTACGACCATACGAATGGAGAATTGATCATCACCAAGAGAATCTTCAAGAAGAACAAGATCCACGGTATTTGCTACGATCATGATACGATTGCCTTCTACGGCGGTAGATCTCTGTCGCTTCTGAACTACGACACGATCATGAACACGGACTCAGATGAAGATCTAACCGGTGATGAAAAGATGATCAATGATTGGATCATCACTGGTGAGTTCTCTTACAGCGGCCTCGAGCTGTTCATCCTCACAGCACACAATGTGATCTTGTCCATCGACGCATACAGCGGTTCTTTGCAATGGGAGAAGTCCGTGTATGGTGAGAAGTCCATTCTTTACTCCGGTTCCATTCGTGTTGCTTCAAGACATGACGTCTTTATCAATGCAGGCACAGTCATGGGCGGTGTCATTATCTGGGACCTTTACAAAGAGGAGATCAAGTACAGCTTGCAGGGTCACCAGGGCTCGATCTTCAACGTGCAAGTCTCCGAGGATCTAAGACATATCGTGTCTTGTTCTGATGATCGTTCCATCAAACTATGGGACTTCCAAACCGGTGAATTGTTGAGTACCGCCTGGGGTCACACGGCGAGAATTTGGAACTTGAAGTTCTACAACGCTGGGCAGAACTTGATCTCTGTCTCTGAGGATCTGACTGCCAGAATCTGGAATATCGATCAAGAACAAAGAGAATTGGTTGCTAATCTGACTTTGGAGTTGCATCACGGTAGACACATTTGGGGGTTGGATGTCAAAGACGACCAGTTGATTGCCGCTACTGGCGGTAACGATGGCAGAGTTAGAATCATCGATGTGAACCCAGCAAAGGTGGAACAGGAGACCGAGGCTTTTGAAATAGAGGAGATTGTAAGCTGCGACGGTGGCTACCAACTGACTAAGAACGAGCTCATCAAGGGGTTCTGGCAATTTTCCTGTGGGTTGGTGGTTATCACTTCTGAAGGCTCTGTTTTCGTCTATGACAACAACAAGAAGTGGAAGTTTGTCAAGCAATTCGAACAGATGAAAGGTTTCTCTTTGACCAACGGCCATTCCCAGCAAAACATCATCACTTTCACCAACGCTAAGGGTACAACACAACTTTTGAAGTTCAACGACGAGTGTGAGATTATCCAAGAAGAGACCATCGTCACTGAAGTTACCAAGATTATCAATGCCATCTCTACAGTTTCAGAAGATGGGAAGTTGTACCTCTTATTCGAATCTCCAAACAAACAAGAACCTTTGAAATTATACGAAATCATCTCAACTTCGGACAAGTTCACCGTCTCTCCATTCAAGGAACTAACCAAATCTCCAACTTTCGTCACCACTTGTTTCACCATCTTTGCCGATTTGATCTTCATTGGGTTCAGGTTGTCCTCTATCGGTATCTATTCCCTTGACACGTGTGAAGAATTGAAACTGATCAGAAAAGTCTCCCTAAGTGACACAGTTACCTCCATCACACCTTACAAACAAAACACCGAGACAGAATCCATCCTCACTGTCACCAACAGAGACGGGTTATATTTGTACTTGAAGTACGACCAATCCAATAACGAACATTCCTTTATTCATGCCAATGATCTACGTAAGGGGTTCGTTGAAGGTGCCATACATCAGCAGGACCAACTTTTGTTGTACGGTTTCAAATCTTCCTATTTCTACCTATACAACGAATCCAGAGACTATGAAATCGGGTATGTCAATTGTGGTGGGATACACAGATTATGGAAATTCTTCCCTGTTTCCAGTGAACAGTTCAAGTTTGTGTTCATCAGAGCCTCGGGTTTGTTCATTAGAACCTTGTCAACCACTAAAGAACGTCATTTGTCTGATGGGACACATGGTCGTGAGATTCGTGACCTGACTATTCGTGAAGGGGAATCTGATGTCACCACCAGATTGATGATCACCGGTGCCGAAGACACAACTTTGAAATTGACTTCTTTGGATTTACAAACGGGGAAGACTTTGACCCATTGGACTATGAGAAAACATACTTCCGGTTTACAAAAAGTCAAGTTCATCAACGATAATTTGGTGGTTTCTTGTGGTGCTAGAGAAGAACTGTTCGTTTGGGAAATCACCGATGAAGCGAAATACCCATTGATGGCCTTGATTGGCTCTTTGAAACCAGAATCAGACATCCCAGACTTGAGAATCATGGACTTTGATAGCCTTTTTGTCAAGAGTTCAGACTCAGGTGTCGTGACAGGGTTTGTTCTTGGTTGTGTTTATTCAGATTCAACGATCAAGACCTTCTATTTTGATTTACAAACTAAGACATTCACCGTGTTAACAGAGGGGAGATACAAGACTTGTTGTCTCTGGGATTTCAGATTCGTTCTTCATAATCAACAAATTTACATCGTCTGTGGTGCCACTGATGGGTTCCTAACAGTTTGGAACATCACTGAACAGCTTGCTCCATTTAAGATCCTCTCAGAGGATGAATTGACTTTGAGTTTGAACGTGACACAGCTTGATGAATCACGTGCCATTTCTAAATTGGCTGATCCTTTGAACACCATTCAAATCCATCAAAACGGTATTAAGGACATGGACTTGATCAAGACCTCCGCTGGGTTCCAAATCGTATCTGGTGGTGATGATAACGGGTTAGGATTAATCGAATTCACTATTAACTCTTCCGCCTCTTCAGAAGCTGAAGTCGAATCTCAATTACTTTCTTTTGCCCCAGACGCTGCATCTTCTACAATCACATCAGTGTGTCTTGCCCCATCCCATAAATCACAAGTCGTTGTGTGTTCCGTGGATCAATACGTTCGTGTTTGGGATTTCTCCTCGGGTGAATTGGTTTTGGTGGATGAAAAATACACTACGGTGGCAGATACAGGTTCTTTGGATGTCACTAAAGGTTTGGATGGTGCCGATTTGGCCCTTGTTGGTGGTGTTGGGTTGGCTTGTTGGGGGCTTAAATAGATTGGACTGTGTGTATAGTACCTTATGAGTAGAGTGCTTAAACTGTATTTATTATTTTATAACTCATGCTGCGTCAAAATTTCCTAATTTGGCACATTTTGAGATTTTTGTGGCTTTTGTGTAACTTTTTTCGCGTTTTCGGCAAAATTTGCACGAAATTTCATTTAATTTCATGTAAGTTTTCGTGTCGTGACGCTTCTTTATGCACAGTTTAAAATCTTTATTCAGTGTACTGAGTTCTCTCTGAATAAGCTATATATATATAGGAATCACGAATCACGATTCACTATGTAGTGAAGGCTGAAGTAGAGACGCACTGGACACCGTAGCCTCTAGAGTCTAGATATGAATCCATTCACCCGAGTCTGGCAGCCTAGTATGTGTCACATATATCATGCCATTGTATGAGAATCCTTGCGAGAAGCCTGCCGACTTGATGATCTCGAATATTGTCCCATCCAAGCTAAACATGTACACGTTAAAACAAATTATAAAAATAAATTATAAATTGATTCACATGAGCTCTAGTTCAAACCAAAGAGTCAAAGATACAAATAGCTAGCCTCGTGGTGGAATCGCCACTCAAGCGAACAGAAATCTGACCAATAGATTTCCAAGATTCAAATTTCCGGAGCGAATAAATATGCACTTTAATGCATCTTTCTGCGCGGAGAAATTCCAAGACGAAATTTGCGAGAAATCAGGGGAAACGTTCATAAATATTTATTTTCAGAAAATTCTGACAGATTTTGGACGGTCCGACGGGGCTGCTGCTTCTGCTGCTGCTTCTGCTTTCGTATTTTGTTCAACTTCACTCTTCAACGTCAATATTTCGACACACTGATATATACTGATCTCTCTGTGATCTTAACTTCATTCTTATCAGTTTCAGGTCGTGGTGTGTTTTCTTGTCATTGTTAACGTTGCCATGGAATCAGCTACAGCTCCTTCTTTGGCGGTAGATCTCAGTTGTTATTCACAACCACGCGTATCATATTATAACGCCCAATTGTCCCAATACATTCAGATCCCGATACTAGAAATCACCAAAGATCAATTCAATGATTCCAATACGGAAGACCACAATATCGTCATCAAAGGTCTCTCAAGAACCAGAACGTTACCGGGAAACAAGATCAAGAAACAATCTATAATCGAGTCAAATCATCAACTACACCCTTTGCCTGCCTCGGATAATGAACAAAGTCGAACTGTTAAAAGATATTTCTCTCAAGCCATACATGAGAAACATAGCAATGACTCTGGTCTTCCCAACGAGCCATTCCACTATTTGTTCGACTATCTTCAGGTTCTCTCTCATATCAAGAAGCAAGTCCTTGTTCATTTCCGTGATAGCGAAACTTACAAGCAACCACCAACACATGTGGTGCTTGCTGTTCCTTCCTCTTTCACTATAATACAGCGTCAAACGTTAAGCTCTGCTGTGAAAGTGATGGACTGGAAGCTGATCAGACTGGTGAACAACACGACTGCTTTGGGGCTTCATAAATGGTTTGATCTAAGGGAGAAGAAGAAAGGGGAACAAGCTGTTAAGTCAAGTATCAAGTTATCCTGCTGTGTGACGCGTGAGAGAATAGAGTTCAGTATCCTTGGTTTGAGAGACGCTAAGATCAGTGTTTTTGCCAGTTTTTCATGTGAACAGTTTGAAGATGATTTGAGTCTAAGAAGCAAAGTTTACAGAGAATTGAAAAGATGTGAAGAGTTCTTGACAGAAAAGCAATTTGTCTTAACCGAAGTGCTTCTGATGAACGAAGTTGAGGAATTCGAAGATGTGATCACAGATGAGCTCACAGATATTTTCCCCGACACGAAGATCTCACATCAACAATCTTCAGCCGTGGTTCATGGTACTTGTATTCTCTCCAGATATCTGACGCATCATTTATCAGAGCCAGCTTTGAACGTGTTGCCATCTCTGAAACTCAAAGAAACAACCTCCCATAAGATTCAGATCTATTCCTCCTCGCACAACCTTCCGCTGTCACTCCCACGCAACTCATTCATTCCTTTCATCACACACACCACGCACACAACCAATCTCGATAACAAGTCTTATATCAGAGTGTACCTGTACGAGGGGGAGAAACTCTCAGAGGACAACCTAACAGGTATCGTGACAATTGAAGGCATCAACAGACTGCCAGCGGGAAGGGTGACCTTTGAAGTGAGGTTTGTCATAAAGACTGACGGTGTTGTCAAGGTTGATATGGTGAAGGATCTGAGCGGAAAGAGAAATCTAAGCACGGGATTCACGTGGGATTATGAAGAAAGAGGCAGAGTATGTGATGAGGATTTGAAGAAATTGAAAGAGAAGTTCGGTGTCAGTGAGACTAAACAGCCAGAGTCTTTGACAATAACGACAGATTCAGCAGATCAAATCGAACCTCAGACATTAAATGCATCTGAATCCACAACCCCAACAGATACCATTGCCTCTACAGAGCTACCTGTCTCGGCCACGGTGTTAAGTCCAAGTTCCAAATCTCCAAGAATCACAACCCCGGTCTTAAAGAACACATCTTCCCCCGCCACGGTCTCAAGAACTCCAACATTACGCAAGGCTACAATCACAGCAGGTCTGTTGAACACGCCAAGAACTCCAAGAATTCAATTGAATTCTCCGCCTTCCGCCAAACTGTACTCTCCATTAGATGAAATCGATACTCCAGAGTTGTTAAGAGCTGAATTGTGCCAATTGCTTGCTTCTGTGTCGAGACTCACTAATAACAAGATGTTTCAATCTTATATCGGTGCTACTGAAGTTTCAACTATTGCCATGATCTGTGATCATCTTCGTGAACAAATTGAAGATTTCGCTGCTAAGGAGTCTGCAAAGACTTCAACTGGTGGAGCTCAAGAGGAAGAGGAAGACCATTCCCTTGATAAAGAAGCTGAAATGGATATCTTGACCGAACTTCGACTGGATTTCGAAGATTTGATAACTCCAGTGTTGAAAAGATTCGATAACGTGGTTTTCACTTCTTCGCCAAACACTCCATTGATCTCTTCTAACAAAGATAATGATAAACTTTTCAGTTTTGAAATGCCTGAAGTTGATATCAAACAACTGGAGGAGGCTAAGAAAAGGTTGAGTTACACGAATAGAATGAGTTTTAGAAGAAGTAAATTGTTCCTGAAAGATGATAATGATAACAGTCTGGCCACTAGAAGAAGTCAGGTGGTGTCTATTCACAATGGAGACTTGGATGATATTATTGAAAAGTTTAATAAGTTGGTGTACTAGTTGTAATTTTGAAATTAATTTAATAAACTCATAGATTTGCTTCTATTAACAATATACAGACGGGAAACCAAGAAATCAGCTATCTATTACTTAGATTCTCAAGATTCTCAAGTTAAAGACGGTGTCTTCAATTTGTTGTTCTTCAGAGGCGACTAATTCTCTAGTAGACTCAGCCAATGGGGTCAATTCGGTTCTCAAAGACTTAACTAACAAGTCCTTGTGGGCAGAAAGAACATCTTCGAAACCGAAGGAGTCCTTGCTGATTTCGTATTGAACTTCGACATCGTCGGTGGCTTCTAAACCAGCCTTCTTTCTTAATCTTTGGACTCTGTTGACGATTTCTCTGGCTAAACCTTCAGTCTTCAATTCTGGGTAGATGTTGATGTCCAAGATGATCAAAACGTCTTGATCGGTTCTAACTTCTTGACCGTCGGCAGCCTTTTCAGCTGGCAAACCTCTCAAAACGGTCAAGTCACCTTCGACTAACTCGATACCAGCAACTTCGATCTTACCGTTAGCAACGTAGGAGAGAACCTCTTCGGAAGTCAACAATGGTAAGGCATCCTTGACCTTCTTACCATCCTTCTTCAACTTCTTACCCAAGACTGGCCAGTCAGCAGCGGCCTTGTACTCAACACCGTACTTGGCTTCGTCAGAGGTGATGATCAAGTCTCTGACGTTCAATTCCTCAATGATGTAAAGCTTCAAGGCTTCGATGTCGGCTAAGTAGGACTCGTCGGAGTGTAAGATGATCAATTGCTTCAATGGAGTCTTCAAAGAGATGGTCTTCTTTTCACGGATGTTACGACCCAAGTCGATAACCTTTTGCATTCTAGAGACAGCGGTTTCGATCTTTTCGTCAAACAACTCTTCACGAACAGTTGGGTAGGATAAGAAATGAACAGATCTGACATCTTCACCGAACTTGGCCAACTCTTCAGATGTAAAGTATTGTTGCAATCTTTGGTACATGGTCTCGGACAAGAATGGAGTGAAAGGAGCCATAGCTCTGACCAAACCGAAAAGAGCTTCGGTCAAGGTGTTCAAGGACTTCTTGGTGTCTTCGAGGGACACTTCACCCTTCAAACGACGTCTGTTGAAACGGATGTACCAGTTGGTCAATTCGTCAATGAAGTTCAACAATCTTGGAACAACAGTGTACAATCTGTACTCGGCCATTTCTTCGTGGATGAACTTGATCAAGGACTGCAAAGAGGCCAAGACCCATCTGTCCATGACGTTGTCGGACTTCAAAGAGGAGTCGTACTTGAAGTCGATGTTCCCGTTCTTCTTCAAAAGAGCAATGGACCCTTCCAAGAACTTACAGGAGTTCCACCATGGCAATAACACCTTGGAGACGACTTCCTTGACACCTTCTTCCTTGAACTTCAAAGTCTCAGCACGCAAGACCGGGGAGTTGATCAAGTACAATCTCAAGGCATCGGCACCGTATTGGTCCAAGACGATGGTTGGATCTGGGTAGTTCTTCAATCTCTTAGACATCTTCTTACCGTCAGCAGCCAACACAATACCGGAAACAATGACGTTTTGGTATGGAGCCTTGTTGAACAAATGGGTACCCAACACGGTCAAAGTGTAGAACCAACCTCTGGTTTGATCCAAACCTTCCGAGATGAAGTTGGCTGGGAATCTGTTGTTGAAGCTTTCTTCGTTTTCGAATGGGTAGTGACCAGAGGCGTAAGGCATGGAACCAGATTCGAACCAACAATCAAACACTTCTTCGACACGTCTCAAGACACCCTTACCTTGACGAGATGGGATGGTGATGTCATCGATCTTGTCTCTGTGGATGTCGGTGATGTCGTCTCTGCCAGAAAGCTTCTTCAATTCGTCGATGGAACCAACACAGACAACTTCTTCAAAGTCTTCAGACACCCATAATGGGATTGGAGTACCCCAGTAACGGTTTCTGGAAATGTTCCAGTCACGGGCATTGGCAATCCAGTTGGAGAAACGCTTCTCCTTGATGGTGCTTGGGACCCATCTGGTCTTGTCGACGTTGTTTAACATGTCTGGGATTTGATCCTTGATACGGACAAACCAAGCTGGGACAGTACGGTATAATAATGGGGTATCGGATCTCCAACAGAATGGGTAACTATGCTTGATTTGAGCGTTCATTAAGATCTTACCTTCTTCGGTCAAGTGCTTAATGATCTTGTGGTCGGCGTCCTTGACGTAGACACCAGCCCATAACTTGACTTCGGCAGTGAACTTACCTTCGTCATCAACTGGGTTTGGTGGCAATAAGTCTTCACCAATGATACCGGCAGCGGTAGCGGCGTTGAAATCTTCTTCACCAAAGGCTGGGGCTTGATGGACAATACCGGAACCAGATTCCTTGGAGACGTAGTCGGCACCAATGACTCTGAAGGCAGTGTCTTTGAACTTTTCGTAGAAGTAGTCGAATAATGGCTCGTACTTCTTACCAACTAAGTCCTTACCTGGGAATCTGTCGACAATCTTGAACTTCTCAGCAGCTGGCTTCTTGTAAAGAACCTTGATAAGAGATTCCATCAAGATGTAGAACTTGCCGGTCTTTTCGTCGTGGATCTTGACGTACTCGAAGTCTGGGTTGACGGCCAATGCAATGTTGGATGGCAAAGTCCATGGAGTAGTGGTCCAGGCAACTAAGATGGTGTTTGGGTCTTCGAGTAATGGGAAGGCAACAGTGACAGCTGGGTCCAAGACATCCTTGTAGTTCTGTTGGGCTTCGAAGTTGGCCAATGGAGTGGTCAAACCAGTGGAGTATGGCATGACTCTGACACCTCTGTAGACTTGTTCCTTGTCGAATAATTGCTTGAAAACCCACCAGACAGATTCCATGAATTCTGGGTAAAGAGTCTTGTAATCGTTGTCGAAGTCAATCCATCTACCTAATCTACCAATGGTCTTTCTCCACTCATCGGCGTATCTCATGACAATGGCACGACATTCAGCGTTGTACTTGTCAATACCCATAGCCATGACGTCTTGCTTACCAGTGATACCCAATTTCTTGTCAATTTCGTGTTCAACTGGAACACCATGGGTATCCCAACCGAATCTTCTTTCGACGTGGAAACCGTTCATGGTGGCGTATCTTGGAACAATATCCTTGATGGTAGAGGCTAAGATGTGACCGTAGTGAGGAGTACCGGTGGCAAATGGTGGACCATCATAAAATGAGAATTCAGGTTTACCTTCGGTTAATTCAAGGGAACGGTGGAAAGCGTTGATTTCATTCCAGTGTTCAATGACTTTTTCTTCTTCCTTTGGGAAGGAGAATGGAGCAGAACCTTCTTCAGCCATTTTGATATGATTAATTAAGGAATTAGTTATATCAACAGATCTGTTTCGCTATGATGCGTGGTAGCAGCTGATGAACTAGAACGTTTTTTTTTTCCGTTCTCCTTGTCGACCATATTTTTCAACAAGGCCTGCAAAATATCTGCGATCCTGTGATATCTTTGCAAGTTGACTCAACGCCACAAAGACATTAGAAATTACTTTCCTGAATGGGACGTTTTTCTTATATAATTACGTAATTGATGACTAATACATATTCGCGAAATCCAGCTCAACTAGCAGTCTTTTGGGATGGGATTGAGTCAGGACTCAGAATTTAGAAAGCTCTTCTCCGAGATAGCGGAGGGCAATTAAAGAATGTTACTCGGGATGTTTATTTATTTATGAGTCTGGCGGGGAAAGTATCAAGAGATCAGTTTGAACGGGAGTAATGATCACGTAACGCATAGTGGACTTTGGAAGCTCTGTCAACAGCATATCTATTCCGAGATAGTTTAGTGGCTAGAATCTCCGCTTGTCGCGTGGTGGACCGGGGTTCGATTCCCCGTCTCGGAGTTTTTTTTTATTCACCTGAAAACAAACAGTTGAAGCGTGATAAGTAGGATATAATATATCCAGAGCACTAATTTCTGATATCTGGGGCAACTATATTTGAATTCTGTTGTTTGCAAAACAATTGGATACAAGATTCTCATGAGAATCGAACCCTGAGAAAAAGTACAGAACAGAACCAGACCTGTCCTCTGCCGAAGACTTTCCCTAGAGGCGCTGAGGCCAGGCCACGGACAAAACGTGGTGAAAATGTTTCGAACATGCAACATAAAAAAAACAGGGGGCGTACACAAGTTATGTACATGTTTCTCTATGCGATCTCCAATAAACTAACGTCCAGGTTTTCCATGCCAGTTTAAAGATAGTTATGATTCTCCGGTTTTGCTTTGAAAAAC
>JAKTWX010000060.1:0-53261 GCA_030582275.1 Waltiozyma pijperi
CCAGATACACGTCATTGTGTCTGATATGAAGAAATGTGGTGGAACCTAACGTCAAAACTGGAGATTTGTTCTCTGTGTTTAAAATCACTTGGATTCTGAAAATGTCAGCGATGTTTCTTTTGACTCCTTCTTTGAAAATCTCAGAGACTAGCAAGTCTCCTCGTTGACTGAATATGAAAAAAGCATTGATCATTTTTTGGAGAGATTAATTCTGAATTTCCGTGTTGATAAATACAGTGAGACTTGAATGGTCAAATATCACGACTACTAATAAACAAATCCGATCAAAACAGATATCACAGTAGGGTACAAAATTGGTATTTCGAGAAAGTTACGTGCGCGAACCGATTTTCACATCCCACCGGGCATAGTCACGTGTGTCTCCAGCACTCGCCAGGATATCCGATTTCGAATACTGAAGTTGTTCCAAATTTTTCTCTGCTTTGACATACTCATATATATATTCCAGTACACTCTGTTCGTATACAAGTGAGTTACGTGCGATTTACAAGTATAAGTTAATGTTATGACTCGTAACTTGTTGATCAATATTTAACCACTGCTGTAAGAATTGAAAACTCAAACTTCGGATCCACATAATTCCGTGTGCCGCATAAATCCGATCAAATCCGTGTTAGCGGAGTGTGTCTACCAAAACAAAAAGCACGTCCCTGGTCGATCTGTAAAATCCGTTAACCCCTTCTATGTTGGGGCGAAGTCGCGCATCAATTAAAGCTCCCCGAATCCCGAACCATCGGAAAGATTCAGAAATGGGTCACCGCGGGTAGTGTTTCCGAGACTGAGTCCACAGATATATTTAACATATCCATCAAAAAAGGACCTGTCTCTCGATCAAGAAGAAGAAGATATACATATCAGGTTTAAGACTATTTGAATCATCATTCGTAGTATAAATGTGATACCTAATACTTTATTCAATATATACAGACGTCTTAATGTAATAAGGTTCTGTCAAGCTTTGTCGATGAGATTGAAATCTGATAAAATCCTCTTAAAACCTACGCACGAAACACCGGATTGATATTCTTGATTCTCAACTTTGAAAAACTCAGAACTGATCTATCTGTGCTTAGTATTCGAATTATCGTGCTGAGTAATGATATAATTATTAATATCAGATACATATGTACGTTATGTACTTTTACTGTGTAAAAAGCAAGGTGTCTCTGGTATTTGTAGTACTGTTCGGAAACATTTTGATCTAACATTTTGATCTCGGAATCGGAAAGAAAATGTTTCCGAGAGCAATATTTTTTCGGGTAAGGTTACAGAAGTACGTATACTAAGCGTAAATGGTTGTCAGTACCCAATTTCACATACACACACAGTTGGGTACAGCCAAGATATCGATCGTCCGTAAAGTTTTACTTTTCTTCTTACAAATCAATAAGGCGACCACTTCTATAAAAAGAGAAGCGATTCCACATTGTTTTGATTGTGGATACTCAGCCAAAGCTCTTTTTGAAGCTCACTAAATCAAACTCAAAGACTTTACAAGATGTCAGAATCTTCCTACGCAGAGGATGCTCATCATCTAAACAATGACACAGTTGACGAGAATGTCCAAAGATACAAAGGTTTCGATAACGACGATGTCCAGAGTCAAATCTCCAACTTGGCCAGACAGATAACCAACCACTCCCACTTGTCCTCACTCCCACAGGAAATGCAGGACGATTTCTCCTTGTCTAGAACTTCCACCATTGCTCCAGGTGTCAACCCATTCAACAACCCAGAAGCAGACGTCAGATTGGACCCAACCTCTGACCAGTTCAACTCCAGATACTGGGTCAAGAACTTGAGAAGCTTGATGGACAAAGACCCAGAACACTACAAGACCTATTCCATGGGTATCGCCTTCAAAAACTTGAGAGCCTATGGTGTTGCTGCAGATGCCGACTACCAAACCACTGTTTTGAACGGTCCGCTCAAGAAGCTTGGTGAAGGGTTCAGATACATCACCGAATCCAAGAAGACAAAGGCCGACAAGTACTTCAACATCTTGAAGCCAATGGACGCCTTGATCAAGCCTGGTGAGGTTGTTGTTGTCTTGGGGAGACCAGGTGCTGGTTGCTCGACGCTTTTGAAGTCCATCTCCTCCAACACTCACGGTTTCCACATTGGTGAAGAGTCCGTGATCTCCTACGAAGGGCTATCGCCATCTGAAATCAGAAAGCATTACAGAGGTGAAGTGGTGTACAACGCTGAATCTGATATTCACTTCCCACACTTGACTGTTGGCCAGACGTTGAACAACGCGGCCAAGTTCAGAACTCCTGCCAACAGAGTCCCAGGGATCTCCAGAGATGACTATGCTAGCGCTATGGCTGATGTTTACATGGCCACTTACGGTTTGTCGCACACCAAGAACACCAAGGTTGGTTCAGAATTGGTTAGAGGTGTTTCCGGTGGTGAGAGAAAGAGAGTTTCCATTGCTGAGGTTTCGCTTGCTGGTGCCAAGTTGCAATGTTGGGATAACGCCACCAGAGGTTTGGATGCTGCCACTGCTTTGGAATTCATCCGTGCTTTGAGAACCTCTGCCGATGTCATGGACTCTACCGCCTTGGTTGCTATCTACCAATGTTCCCAAGATGCCTACGACTTGTTCGACAAGGTCTCCTTGTTGTACGATGGTTACCAGATCTTCTTTGGTGATGTCAACCAAGCTAAGCAGTTCTTCATTGACATGGGTTACGACTGTCCAGACAGACAAACCACTGCCGATTTCTTGACCTCCATCACTTCCCCAGTCGAAAGAGTCGCTCGTAAGGGGTACGAGAACAAGGTCCCAAGAACCCCTGAGGAATTTGAAAAGTACTGGAAGTCTTCCCCAGAATACGCCACTTTGGTCAAGGACATTGATGAGTATTTGTTGACAAGCGAAACCAGTGATGTCAGAGGCCAAATCAAATCAGCCCACAATGCTAAGCAATCCAAGTACATGAGAAAGACCTCCCCATACACTGTCTCCTTCTTCATGCAAACTAAGTACTTGGTTATCAGAGAGTACCAAAGAATCTACAACGACATGGGGTTCACTGTGTTCTCCGTTTTTGCCAACTCGTTGATGGCTTTGATCTTGTCGTCCATCTTCTACAACATGCAACGTGACACCCATTCGTTCTACACGAGAGGTGCCTCCATGTTCTTTGCTGTCTTGTTCAATGGGTTCCTTTCTTTCTTGGAAATTATGACTTTGTTCGAAGCTAGACCTGTTGTTGAGAAGCACAAGCAGTACTCTTTGTACCATCCTTCCGCCAATGCTCTTGCCTCCGTTGTGTCCCAGATTCCTTTCAAGATTATGACCTCTTTGTTCTTCAACTTGATCTACTACTTCATGGTGAACTTCAGAAGAGAACCAGGTAGATTCTTCTTCTACTTGATGGTCAACCTTACTGCTACTTTCTCCATGTCCCATCTTTTCCGTTTGACAGGTTCTGCTGCGTCCTCTTTGGCTGAGGCTATCACTCCTGCCCATCTCTTGTTGTTGGCTTTGGTTATTTTTGTTGGTTTCGTCATTCCTGTGAACTACATGTTGTCTTGGAGTAGATGGATCAACTACATCAACCCATTGGCCTATGCCTTTGAATCCTTGTTGGCTAACGAGTTCTCTGGTGTCGACTACGACTGTTCTGATTACATTCCTGCTGCACCAAATGGTATTACTCCTGGTGACACTCACTATGTCTGTTCCGCTGTCGGTGCTGTCCCTGGTCAAACCTATGTCTCCGGTTCTGTCTACTTGGAAAAGGCCTACAAATACTCCAACACTCACAAGTGGAGAAACTTTGGTATTCTTTTGGGTTTCGTCTTCTTCTTGTTGGCTGTCTACATGGTGCTTTCCGAATACAACGAGTCTGCAAAGCAAAAGGGTGAAGTCTTATTGTTCCAAAGATCCACTTTGAAGAAGATTCATGCTCAACACAAGCCTGCTGTCAACGATTTGGAGTCTGGTAGCAACGAGAAGGATATCACTACCCAGGAAGAATCCTCTACTGACGGTTCTCAGGTTGCCGCTTTGCAAGGTGGGTCCGATATCTTCCACTGGAGAAATGTCCGTTACACTGTCAAGATCAAGAAGGAAGAGCGTGCTATTTTGAACGGTGTTGATGGTTGGGTTAAGCCAGGTACCTTGACTGCCCTTATGGGTGCATCTGGTGCCGGTAAGACTACGTTGTTGGACGTCTTGGCCAACCGTGTTACCATGGGTGTTGTTACTGGTGATATGTTCGTCAACGGTCGTTTGAGAGACTCCTCTTTCCAAAGATCGACCGGTTATGTTCAACAACAGGATCTCCACTTGTCCACTGCCACTGTCCGTGAAGCCTTGAAGTTCTCTGCCTACTTGAGACAGCCAAAGGAAGTGTCCAACGAAGAGAAGGATGCCTACGTCGAGGAAGTTATCAAGATCTTGGAAATGGAAAAGTACGCTGACGCCGTTGTTGGTGTTGCTGGTGAAGGTTTGAACGTTGAACAGAGAAAGAGATTGACCATTGGTGTTGAATTGGCCGCCAAGCCAAAGTTGTTGTTGTTCTTGGATGAACCAACTTCTGGTTTAGATTCCCAAACTGCCTGGTCCATCTGTCAATTGATGAGAAAGTTGGCCAACCACGGTCAAGCTATCTTGTGTACCATCCATCAACCTTCTGCTATCTTGATGCAAGAGTTCGATCGTTTGTTGTTCTTGGCTCGTGGTGGTAAGACCATCTACTTTGGTGACTTGGGTTCCAACTGTCAAACCTTGATCGACTACTTTGAATCACACGGTGCTCCTAAGTGTCCTCCTCAGGCTAACCCAGCTGAATGGATGTTACACGTTATCGGTGCTGCTCCTGGTTCTCATGCCAACCAAGATTATCATGAAGTTTGGTTGAACTCTGACGAAAGACAAGCTGTGATTGACGAGTTGGATTACATGGAAAGAGAGTTGATCAAGAAGCCATATGACTCTGTTGGTCATGAAGAATTCGCCGCTGGTTTCTGGACTCAATACACTCTTGTTACTCAACGTGTCTTCCAACAATACTGGAGAACTCCAAGATACATCTGGGCTAAGATCTTCCTTGCTGTTGTTCCTTCTTTGTTCTTGGGTTTCTCTTTCTTCCATGCTAAGACCACCATGCAAGGTTTGCAGAACCAGATGTTCTCCATCTTCATGTTCTTGGTTACCTTCAATCCTTTGTTACAACAAATCTTGCCAGAGTACGTCCGTCAAAGAGATCTTTACGAGACTAGAGAGAGACCTTCCAAAACCTTCTCCTGGGTCGCCTTTGTTCTTTCCCAGATCTCCACTGAATTGCCATGGAATATGTTTGTTGGTACCATTGCCTTCTTCACCTTCTACTACCCAGTTGGTTTCTACAAGAATGCTGCTCTTGACCACTTGGTTAACCAAAGAGGTGCTTATGCTTGGTTCTTCACTGTTTTGTTCTACGTCTACACCGGTTCTATGGCTCATATGATTATCGCTCCATTTGAATTGGCCGATGCCGCTGGTAACTTGGCTTCTTTGATGTTCACCTTGTCTTTGAATTTCTGTGGTGTTTTGGTTGGTCCTAAGGCTTTGCCAGGTTTCTGGATCTTCATGTACAGAGTTTCTCCGTTCACCTACTTTGTTGATGGTTTCTTGTCCAACGCTCTTGCTCATCAAGTTGTCAAATGTTCCACCACTGAATTGGTGACTATGCAACCAACTTCCGGTTTGACTTGTGGTGATTACTTGGCTCCATACATCGAGGCTGCTGGTACCGGTTATGTGAACAACCCTCTTGCCACCGCCAACTGTGAGTTCTGTTCTTTGTCCACCACCGATGCCTTCTTGTCGTCCGTCAGCTTGAGTTACTCCCGTAAGTGGAGAAACCTTGGTATCTTCATTGCCTACATCTTCATCAATTGGTTCTTTGCTGTCTTCTTCTACTGGTTGGCCAGAGTTCCAAAGAGCAGCAACAGAGTTAAGGATCAAAGAGATCCTGAAAGTCAAAAGAAGTCTGAAAAGTCTGAATCCAAGTAGATGAGTTTATCTGGTTCTTTTAGATTCTTTACAAATGGTCATATTTTTTGTGTATACTGGTTTTCTTTTTTAGTTCTGGTCATTTTCAACGGCTGTTGAAGTTTGGTGCCATATTTTTTAATTAATACGCTTTAAATTTATTAGTTGGTTTTTATTCGTAGCTTTTGACCGCTGTAAGTTGTAGGTATCTAACTCATGTCTAGTCGTCGAACTTAGTTTCATCGGGACCAACTAGTTCAATATATACATCTGTGCCGAACCCATAGACACTCTGAATGTCCAAGCTTCCGCCAAACTGTTCAACGTAGGCCTTGGTCAGTGGCAACCCGTACCCCATACCAGCGACGGTGTCAATGTCCTCTCCGGGCATGGAATTATCAGCCATACCTTTGTTCTTGTCCTGCTTCGTCACAGAGGTGAAGGAGTAGTCAAAGATGTTACGTTCAATCTCAGGTGGGATACCGTTTCCTTCGTCACGGAAACGAATCCCCAATGTGCTCTTCGACCCTTCCTTGGATTGCGAGATCGTCACTTGAATTGCGGTGTCTGCTCTGTCATTTTCAATGTGAGATCTAATGGAATTCTTGAGGATCTCAGTGATCACGTACTCTAAATGCTGCCCAATGTATGGGAAAGTGATGTCTTCGCCGGCTGTGATCTTCACTGGAACCTGCTTGTAATACTTGATGAAAGTCATATCATTGACGAATCCTGCGTACACTTTGATCAATTCGGAGATGTGTAGGGCTTTCCCCACAATACCAATGTGATCTTTCTGGGAGCATGTGTCAACGGCCTGTATGTAGTTGTTTGCGATTATGTCCATGTTGATTTTATCGTGGAAGTGGCGATTGAGAAACTCGACAATAGAGGACTTTGGATAGAATATGGAAACCTCTTGGAACCCCTTTGATAATGAAGGAATGGCGTCACTGTGGATGTCGTAGAATTGGGTTAAAGTGTCATAAATGAGCTCGTCGTTCTTGATCTGTTCACCGCTGATATTGAGAAGCAGCTCTAATGACTTGAGATAAGACTGGTACGTGCTGGAGATGTGTGGATTGAGAACAACAAGGTATGGCAAGCTTCTGAAAGCCTTGAGTCGCTTCACGTTGAAATACGTCAAGTAGTTTAGAGTCTGTTTAGATAGCTGGTCATCACGATGCTTTGAGAGCTCTATGAGTGAGTCTAGCGTGATTGGTGGAACCTTCTTGGCTGAGTAGTCTGATATGAGAGTCTCTAAAGACGATCTGATCTTGTATTCCTTTTCGAAGGAAAGTGAGAGATGATGTTTAAGCTTTGACTCGACTGCTGGTTTTGTGTGATGCGTCAACTGGAGAGCAGTAGTTGTTGTTGTCAGAAATCGTCTGAATGGTATGAGTCTTGACATTCTTGGTACGCTGCGATGATACATAGCTATTACTTGTGTTAATATGATGGGTAGTTTAAGAAGCGAAAGTTATTTCAATTCAATTGGCTCAACAATATTTATTCCACTTGAACAATTCGATGCGTCATTTCTTGTCTTTCCTGTTATCCATTTCCCCGAGAAAGCATAATCTACGGTCATGTGATCACAAGATAGGGCAACATCCCGATCCAAAAGTCTGCCAAAACTCAGATGTGCATAGAATATTGACGCGTCAGTCAGTAAAGATGATCTTTCCACGCTTCCCAGGTTGCAAATTTCCACGAAATAAGCAGATATTGGGCCCCATCTCCATATCTTAAACTTCTCAGTGATCGCACACGCTATCAATGAAGATTCTATGTGTTGCTGAAAAGAACTCAATTGGTAAAGGTGTTGCTAATATTCTTGGGGGCGGGCGAGTTAGGACCAAAGATTCAACCTACAAATATGTCAAGAACTATGAATTTACCTTCAATTTCCCACATCTTGGAAACTGTGACGTTGTTATGACAAGTGTTGCAGGTCATCTAACAGGGAATGACTTTCCCTCAAACTTTGGCTGGAACAATGTAGTTCCAGGGAGATTGTTTGAAGCACCAATTGAAGAGGTTCACTCACCAGATCAGAAGAAAGTGGCAAAGAATATAGAGACATTGGCTAGAGATGCAGACAAGTTGATGATCTGGACAGATTGTGATAGAGAAGGTGAATATATTGGATACGAGATCTTGCAGGTGGCAAGGAGGACTAACCCACGACTTACCTTGGAAAACACTTGGAGGGCTCAATTCTCCCATTTGGAATACAGTCATATCACACATGCCGCCAAGAACCCCATTAAACTAGATGAGAACGCCGTTGATGCTGTCAAGACACGTATGGAGTTGGATTTGAGAACAGGTGCTGCTTTTACGAGGTTCTTGTGTGGAATTTTCGGAAAATATCGTGATAAGAAGATTATCTCTACTGTGTCATATGGATCCTGCCAGTTTCCAACTTTGGGGTTTGTTGTTGATCGTTACAAGAGAGTTCTAAACTTTAAACCTGAAGAATTCTGGTCTATTGAGCTTCAGGTGAAGAAGGATGATGCCCCTAAGCCAGTGAAGTTCACATGGAAACGTGGCAGATTGTACGATAGAATGTCAGCGGTGGTGATTTATGAGTACTGCATGCGACAAACAACCGCCACGATAAGGTCCATTGAATCCAATCAGACATACAAATACAAACCACTACCTCTAACCACGGTTCAGCTACAGAAGAGTTGCTCTCTGTACTTCAAGCTCAGTGCCAAACAATCGCTAGAGGCAGCAGAAAAGCTCTATCAAAAGGGGTTTGTATCATATCCCAGAACAGAGACAGACTCTTTCCCAAATAATCTAAATCTTACAGAGTTGCTTTCAAAACACAAGGATCACAGAACATGGGGGAACTATGTGACTTCTCTTCTTGATGAGAACAAGTTCTCCGATCCACGTAAAGGTAAGCATGATGACAAAGCACACCCTCCTATCCATCCGGTCGCTTCCATAGAATTAGACAGATTGACTTTAAACGAGAAGAAAGTCTACGAGTTCATTGTTCGTCATTTTCTTGCATGCTGCTCTGCTGATGCTTGCGGTGATACCACTACAGTGAACCTGGATTGGTCCAAGGAACAGTTCACTACTTCTGGGTTAATGGTGCGTGAAAGAAACTATCTTGACATTTATCCTTACCACAAGTGGGAAACTTCGCAGGCTTTACCAAGGTTCACCAGAGGGGAAGTGGTGCCATTACACATGGCAGAAGTGAAGGATGGGAAGACATCACCGCCACAGTACCTCACAGAAACGGAGCTCATCGCCTTGATGGATGCCAATGGGATAGGGACAGATGCTACCATTGCCGAACACATTGAAAAAATCATAGCCAGAGAATACATCAATAAGGACGTGAAAAGAAACAAGACGTTCCTAGTCCCTACCTTGTTGGGAATCTCGTTAGTGGAAGGGTTTGAGTCGATCGAGTTGCAGAATTCTCTCACAAAGCCTTTCTTGCGTAAGCTTTTGGAATCTGAACTAGACGAGATTTGTCAACAAAAGAAGACCAGGGAACAAGTGCTACATGAAATGGTGGTTTTGTACAAGGCAAGCTTTAGTAAGGTCTGTCAGTTCCATCAGGTCATTCTCAACACGTATCAGTCGTACAGAAGGGATAACGGTCAGGATGTCCTTAATTAGCTGCAATTAATAAATATCAATATCCTGTTTCCAGTTTCCAGCTACAGCTTGAATATGTTTCGGTCACGTGCCCGGACACTGACCCGCGGACCTCAGTCCCGCAGCCGCAGCCGCAGCCAGATTCATCAGGGGAAATTTGTATGAATGAATCCAACGTCAAAAATATTAGAGCAACGCGTACAACTTAGCAGTGTAGATGAAGGAGTGGAGTGGCAATCACTTCAAACAAGAGCTTCTTCGCTATAAATCCCCAAAGGATCAAGATCCCCCAATGATCTGTGTTGAATGTGGTGAACCAGTCTCTTCCTCCTACACACTGTACACCAACGGTTACATCAAGCTCACAGATTGCCCCAGATGTCATTGCATAGCGGATAAGTACATTGAAGTCGACAATGTTGTTCTCTTTATTGACATCTTGTTGTTGAAGCCACAGGCTTACAAGCACTTGGTGTTCAATGCGAATTTTGTTTCCGGTTTGGGCTCCATGGAAGTCTCTGCAAACAACCACACGGAAGAGGAAAGGGAAAGAGATAGAAGTAAAAGGATCAAAAGAATAAGAATCCTTTCTATTTTATTTGAGATCTACCTTTCATGGGCTTACCAAGAGAAGAACTTCAATGCCAACCAATACTACAACTCTCATTCAATATACCACAACCTATTGGTTAAAAATGTGATGGTGCAATACTTCTATTTTGGTCTCAAGTGTGCGCTTGAAGACTTCTTGACACATAGTTTGGTCAACTGGTTTGTTTTCAATTATTTTGGATGGAGTCCTAAGATCAATATCAGTCCAATTAGTAAACCTCATAAGGCAGAGAAGAAGCATGTGTCTTCTAAGGGTCATAAGGTGGCAAAGGATCAGAAGAGGAAGCAGATAGGTTCACAAGAGCTGAAGGAGAAAGCATATTTATCAACCGTGATATCTTTGACTATTATTATCTCCAGTGGAACGAAACTTTTCCCTATTCTTATGTTGATTTGGCCATATGACGATCTCGCCATTACAAACATTATTGTTGCAATTGCAAACTTCAACTTGATAGAGTCCTTGAGAATTGTAACTGGATTAAGAATACGGCAAACTGTCTTCATCTTCAGTGTATTGACCCTGGTGAGGTTTATCGCCACAAGATTGGTGCTAGCTACTCTTATAAGTCAGGGAGATCTCGTGGACTGCAAACTGCTCTTGACCAATGAAGTGTTCCAGATAAGGGAGTCAATACTGAATGGGATACACTGGATACAGATGTATCTATGATTTGTGGCAGAATACAGTCCAACATTGATACGATATGATATGATAGAAAAAGCATGTACATAAAACAATAATAGATAACAATTAAATAAAAAAACAATTACTCAGAACTTTTTAACAGCTCTAGTTGTGAAAGCAATTCCATCTGTCCAAACGATATATCTCTCTTGGAGAATTTGCTGTCGTTTCTCTTGGGTAGCAAATGAGAGTAGTGTGTCATCGCCTCTTCATCTTCATCACTGTTGGAATCAGAATTCCCACTAGCGCATGAGGTAGCACCGTACTGGCATTCAGTCTCCTCTTCGTCTTTCCTCACTGTTAGGTCGTGTGTGTAGCTCAATAAGTAAACACCAGCAAGAACAAATAGAGTACCTATGATAATGTAGGTGAGCTGTGTGGTGTTGGCAGTTTGGTCAAAGAAGACTAGATCGTTGACAATGTTGACAAAGTTGTAGACACAGAAGATCAAAGGATAAAGAATGGAAGTTGAAATATGCTTGAGGCCCTTATTCAGGAAGACCAATTGTAAAACAGCCATGGATACAAAGAGTGCAACAGTGGAAAGAATCCTTATGTCTATTAGCATCTTAGGCGTCTTGATGACATTCAAGGCCAAATCCAAAGATACCTTGGCAAATAACAGGGAATTTGAAGATAGAACACCTGAGTAGCAGCCAAATAAAACAGATCTGATGCAGTGGAAGTTTCTCATGATGTAATGCTGTGAGTTGCTGTGGTTCTTTCTAAACAATGTGATCAAGGCGACTGCAGAAAGCACAAACACGTTCACAAAGCAAAACCATTTCAAGAAAGCAGGTCTAGTGAGCAGTTCAAAGAGCTTATCATTGCTTAAGTGAGAGTCCTCTGACAAGTTGTTGAAATATCCAATGAACAAAGCACCAATTAAGATCAAAACAGTTCCCACAAGGTTGATTCTGGTGAAGGCCTCATTCAATATCAAGCTTGCGAAGATGGAGTTGAACACCAAGCCAATGGACTGTAGGGGAGAAAGGATGATCAAAGGTAGTGTCTTTATCTGGATGGCTGAACCGATCAAGTTAGAAGCTATGAAGAGAAGCAAGCCCAATCTGAAGACAATCTTACCGGATCTGGGGCAAGACAATAAGTGGGATTTACGTTGTAAAGTCAAACCAATGGACTGTGTTGCTGAGGTCAATACACCTATTATCACACCTATGAGAATCTCTGAAGTCATCGTGTTGCCGTTGTTGTTGCTGTGTCTGTTTGTTTGAAAGTTTGGTCACTGATCAGCAGGGTCTTGTTTGTGTAGATGAAGACAGGCCGCTATTTTTGTTGTAAGAAAACAAGGCGATCTGGTATTGCAAGGTGAAGGAAACGACTGTGTTGATGGTAAAGTTTGTGTGTTGGTTTGCTAGAACTGTCTGAATAAGTTGCCTGACCTGTTTCAATTTGTTGGGTTTACTAGAAGATACCGGTTGTGTTGTTTTCGTATACAACTTGACACTTGACATACATTTGCGCCTGATTCCTGAAACAGATTTGGAAATTGGTGGGCGGCTGGCGGCTGTGCCTTATTTTTAGTACGGGCCATTCTAGATGTTCAATTCACGTGATCAACATTCTCAAATCCCGAAGATCGATCTTTCTTTTTCAAAATTGGACTTATGTAATCGATGCTAACAAAATTAGGTGAGCCCTTGATTCGCGAACTGTAAATTCCAGCGTGGCCGGTACAATTACGGTATAATTATTTTACACCGGCGGCCGTCAGAAAAAAAAACAACAGAATATAAGATCGGATGAGACTTCAAAAGAACTCCACAAGTACTATTCCATGCTATATTTACCTTCTTCTAATTTGTTCTCTTTTAGAAATCGACTATTTCAGAGTTATTTTGTAATCAGTTGTTCATCAAGACAAAAAATTATGATTTCTTACTGATTTTAATCGACTCTATACACCAAACTTAGCCTTTCATTCACCAAACATCTTTGATTTAAAGTCGCACAGTACAGTCGTACAATTAATGCAAATATAGACGAATAAATCAGGACTCCCACACAGCAATAATGACCGCCAACTCCCCCATATTACAGCAGATCGAAGATTCTGAGGCTCAGCTGCAACAGGCTCTTGCAAACCCGTCTCCAGATGGAGCTCTGATTTCAGGTGTCCTAAACTTTGTCAGGTCCAAGTTCTTCCAATTGATAGTGAAGGATATCGAGGATTCAGTTCAGTATGGCATCAATCAAGTTCACGAGGAGACCGTCAACATGGCCCAGCTCAATAAGCCAGCTGAGGAGAAAGCTGAGTTTCTGCATGACCGCTTCTGGAACGATTTCTACCATCCTACTCTCAAGTACTTCCAGGCCCAGCATCTTTCGTTGAAGAAGGAAGAAAGCAAACACAGAAAGAGAACGGTTGAACTTAGAAAGTTGAACGAACAATTCCGCAAAGTCACCAAGATCTCCAGCGACTTCTTCAATGACGTTTTGACGTACATTCTAACGGAGTACAAACTCACGCATTTGGTGCCAGAATTATTCTACGATTTCCTCAACATCACAATCGACGCTTCGCATCCTTCCAAAAGATTGGAGGCCTCTGATCAAGCTAGCAAAGTCAAGTTGATCTACTTGGTGCACCGCTCTATTCTATTCATCGGTGCCATCTCTCGCTACCGTACCAAGATCTCCCACACGTTGCCACAAACTTATCA
The DNA here is from genome assembly GCA_030582275.1 of Waltiozyma pijperi. Lineage (NCBI taxonomy): Eukaryota > Fungi > Ascomycota > Saccharomycetes > Phaffomycetales > Wickerhamomycetaceae > Waltiozyma > Waltiozyma pijperi. The sequence goes on from JAKTWX010000060.1 coordinate 13,628, forward strand.
CGAAACCTACGACAATGCCCTAGCATACTGTCGCCACGCCGAGCTATTGCTGCCTTCGTTCGGTGAGCCAAGAAACTACATTGGTATGATCTATGATTCGATGGGTGATAGGTTCCTCTCCTTGAATGAATTTGCCAGGGGTGGGCTTTCCAGAATTCCATCCAAGTTGTCCTTGTCCAATTACAGATCGTTGCTTGGTAACTCTGTTCTTTCAGTCATGGAAGATTTGAACCGTCTAAGACTGAACATTGACAGCTGCTCGAGTGGCAACAGATACGAGTATGTTACGACTTACTTCATCTCTCTTTATGGGTTCTTCTTCGCCTTTGAGAAGTGGAAAGGTCGCACTAACGATGTTTTAAGAAACGGTCTAAAGGTCACCTCTCTTGAAGCTGACTTCTTCAGCACTTTGAAATACATAGTCTTGGAGGGAACAGGGAAGAACCTTCTTGAGAGAATGATGGTTCTGTTGATATCTGGTGTCTATTCCAATTTCAAGGAGAGCGTGGACGTGACCAAGGCTTTGAGGTTTACTTTCAAATTGATGACATGGATCATACAATTGGCTTTGGACCAATGGGATGACAGTTTTGAACAAGTTATCAGGCTACTTCCTGTGGTGAGAATCTGTAATTGTTGGATTAAATCCGACAAGCTAGCTGCCATGACCGCCTACAGGGACTTCGACTACCTAACGACGCTTGCCAAGCTGGCCAATAAGATATACTTCGAGTACCCTGATTTGAAGTTCAATTCCAGACCAACAAGAACTCAGTTCTTCTCTGAAGATGTTGGTTTGCGTGAGTTCACTCCTTTGAACCGCATGTTTTCTGACTTTAACGACTCGGAGATTTTCAATGATGAGGAGCACTCCTATTTGAAGCTTATTGGGCACTTTGAAGATCATGACGAAGACGAAGAGCTGGACTTGAGATTGCTGACCGTAGGTTGCATCACCAAACAATTGATGGTCTTCAACAAAGTTGGCATTGTTTTTGATGAGAAGGTGAGACTGTTTGACTTGACAAATGCTAAGAAACTCAAGAAGGTCGCCGTGAAGGAAGCCAAACCACTGGAATTTAAGACTTTCAGTGATATCGCTGCTTCATCAAAGCAATCCAAGAAGGACAGCGGTAACAAACCTCCTGTCAACAAAAAGAGAGAGAAGAGCAAAAAGAAAATCAAAGAGAACAAATCTAAGGGCAAGAACAAGAACAGTCAAAGCCAGGACGAACCTGAAGAGGACAACTCAACTGTGGTGTACTCTTTCAAAAGGGAAAAAGCTCTCAAGGAGAAAGAAAAGGAAGATGCTGCTGCCTCCGCCGCTGCCGCTGCTTCCGCTGTGTCCAAAGATGAATCATTGCCTAACATCACTCAACAGAGCCCTCCTCAAGAAAGATTCTTGTCAGCTCATACCTCCACGGGTAACATTCAATCCATGGTTGACCAATTGGTTGACTATGACGCTAAGGATTCTTCATTGCCACAATCTCAATCCTCCTTAGCCCAGAGCCACACAGACTCGCAGTACAATAACACGACCAGCATTTGGGCCAACCAAAACCAGACCCCGCCAACCTCTTCTACTAGAACAACGCCAATTCCTCATCAACATGTTACGGAGAGCTCTTACTACTCTCCACAACAACAGAACCGTATGACTCAAGAGCAGTATATGCAGTGGTATACTCAGTATTACCAGCAGTTTTACCAGCAGTTTCCTCACGCTTCTCAACAGCAGCAATCTTCTCAGAATCAGTTTTTCAACTACCAGCCTCAGCAACCATTGGCCACTCCGTTTCCAAATGTCATGAGCCAACCAATTCAACAGCAGCAGCAACAACAACAGTATATGAATGGTCTCCAGACTTCTCAGTCTCAAGCTGCTTCCCAGCAATACTCTCAGTATGCCACAGCTCCACAGTATCCATCTGGTGCCAGTCAGAATGCCCAACAGCAACATCAAGGTGGATTCTATCAGTATCAGTGATTGTATTTAGTTTTATATATGCTTGTGCTGACAATCGATGTTCATTCTGTCTTCCAATATCCAAAGAAAACACTTAAGACTTAAAACAATACAGAGAGAGAAAGAAAAAACATAGAGTTAAATGAACGTTATACAAAGATCATACACCTGTATGACAACTTCGATAACAAACACATAACAAACAGAAGCTACACCTAAAAAACACAAAACATAAAACAGACAAAAACCAAACGCAAACAAACATCAACGTAACGCACGAAACGTAGATATGAATGCATAAACAGAAGAGTAAACATAATAAAAGTCAAGTTACTCTACTAGTGGTTTTTAATCTGAAATAACTAAAAGATGTAAATCTAAACAAAACTGAAACTAATCAACAGCGGAACCAATCACAAAAAACTGGGTCTGAAAAAAAATTGAATGAATGCAATGATAATAATAATAATAATAATGAGGAAGGGAAACCAACAGTGGAAGAACTTTTGAGGAAAGAATGGGGGCAGTTTGCAATTGTTGAAAGTAATTCGGTGGATGTTCGGGTCACAGTACGTTCAGAATGGTCTCCAGTCACTCCAAAACAACTAAAATAACAAACCAAAACAACCTCTTGTACAACCAACAATCACACACAGTTAGAAAAATTCCAAAAAGATCCAGCACAACGCCAGTTAGGTGAAGATCCTTAGAAATCAACACCAATGACCATGGCCAATAAGGCCATTCTGACGAACAAACCGTATCTCATTTGTCTGAAGTAGGCAGCTCTTTGGTCAAAGTCAACTTCTTCCTTGATTTCGTTGACTCTTGGCAATGGGTGTAAGATGGCCATGTGTTGCTTAGCGTGGGCTAAGATCTTGTTGTCAACAACGTACGAGTCCTTGAGTCTTTCGTAGTCGTCAGCAGAGGCAAATCTTTCCTTTTGGACTCTGGTACAGTACAAGATGTCAGACTTACCAATGATTTCCTTGGTCAACTCTTCGGATTCAGAGGCCAACATACCAGCATTGATCAATTCGGTTCTCAAATCGTCTGGTAATCTCAATTCCTTTGGAGAAACTAAGTTCACTCTGACTTGGTAGAGCTTCAACAACTTGACCAATGAGTGGACTGGACGACCGTACTTCAAGTCACCCATGAAAGTGACAGTGATACCGTTGACAGTACCTAATTCTTCTCTGATGGTGAACAAGTCTAAGAAGGCTTGAGTTGGGTGTTCACCAGAACCGTTACCAGCGTTTAAGATTGGAACTGGAGAGTACTTGGCAGCAATAGCAGCAGATGAGACTTCTGGGTGACGTAAGGCAATGGCGTCAGAGTAAGAAGACAAGGATCTGATGGTATCTTGTAAAGTTTCACCCTTGACGACAGAAGAGTTATCAGCAGTGACAGAAACGACTCTACCACCTAATCTTTGCATAGCAGCATCGAAAGAGGAAGAAGTTCTGGTGGATGGTTCGTAGAAGAGAGTGGTCAATAGACGGCCTTCTAACAAGTCCAAGACACCTCTTCTTTCAACAGCTAATCTCATTTCTTCGGCAACAGTGAAAAGAGCATGCATGTCTTGTCTGGTAACTTGGTTAACAGAGAGAATGGAACGACGTAAGAATGGGTTGTTACCACGGATGTAAGTGGCAATGGCACCTGGTGGGGACAATTCTCTTGGTGGTCTGGAAGAGACTAATTCAGTACCCTTGGAGCCTTCAGAAATACCTTCGGTGACAGTGTTCAACAAAGAGTCAGAGCCAGCAACTGGGGAACCGGCAGCAGCTTCACCAGAGAAGGAGTATCTAGCTCTTCTGGTGATGGATGGGGAGCCAGTAAGTGGACCAGTTGGAAGAACAACGTTGTCCTGGGCAATAGAAGTCATTCTCTTTCTGAAAGTAGAGTTGTCAACACCTAAGGCTTGTGGAACAACTAGTTCACCTTCCAAAGTGACGGTTTGGCCGTAGAATTGGACTCTTTCAACAGCACCGTTCAACTTACCTTCGAATGGAGACCAGACTTGGGAAGCGTGTAAAGTAGAAATGGAACGGTCCAAGTCTAAGTCAACAGTGGATTGTTGTTCTGGCAAGTTGAAGATCTTGATTGGGTTGGTGTGCAATCTCAAAACAATGTCGTCAACAGTTAGCTTGTCTTCGTTGACAGCCTTGAACAACAATGGAAGAGCATCAGCGATACCTAAGGCAGCAGAGACTGGCTTGTTCAAGAACTTGGCCAATAAGGATGGAACAACACCGACAGAGAAGGCATCGATGGATTCCAAGTCTTCCCATAAGGCAGCTTGGTCAGCCTTGGTTGGCAAGAAGGAGGCACCTGGGTATTCATCTTGAGACAAGAACAAGGAGTAGATAGAAACATCGTAGGTAACTAAGGCAGACTTACTCTTGACCAACTTGATGATGTTGACATCGTTGGCAGAAGAGACACCGGTGACATGGATGGCGTGGTTGTTCAAAGTGGCCAATAACAACAAAGAGGCCAATTCGGTGGACTTGGCATCAGTGATGATTGGCTTGTTTTGTGGCCAAGAAGCCAAGTGTTCAGAAACGGAAGAAACGTCGCTCTTGGAGAAATCGTTGAAGGACAAGAACAAAGAAGCAACAGAGTTGGCAGCTTGGGAGACTTGAGCATCGTTTTCTTGGTTGGCAGCGAAGGACAAAGAGTAGTCAGTGTAACCAGTTTGAGCAAAAGTTTCAGAAACGTCGTTCAATTGCTTGGTATCAGCAATGGCAACACCTTCAGCAGAAATTGGCAAGATTTGGTTGTAGGTGAAACCAGAAGCTAAAGAGGCCTTGGTGACAGCTTCAAAGTCCTTGGCGTCGTTGAAGGAAGGAACGAAAGAAGAGATGTTGACCAGACCAGGAACAGAGACGGTTCTGTGGGAGGTTTGGGCATCAATGCTGGAAACGTTCAATTGGATGTTTCTGGCCAAGGCTTCGATCAACAGCTTGGCGTTCTTGACGTTGGTGATCAAAGGAACAGCGTAGTCAACAGCCATACGACGGGTTTGGTAACCCTTAGAGACGTAGTTGGCTGGTCTTCTAAATCTGTTGGCAGATGGCAAGTTGATGTACAAGTCAATCAAGTGCTTGGACAAATGTTCGGACAAGGAGTACTCGGACTTCTGGTCTTCACCTTCTTCGTTCAAGATTTCCAAGTATTGGACTGGGATACCGTGTTCGTTGATGAAATCAGAGGTACCGGCAGTGGCGAAAAGCTTGTAACCCATCTCGTGCAACTTCTTGATGGATGGCAACAACTCAACCTTTTCCTTGTAAGAACCAATGGACAACAAGATGTTCTTCTTTGGTAAGTGGAAACCAGTAGAGATCAAAGACTTCAAGTAGGCTTCGTACTTGTTGTGACCGAAAGTGGCAACTTCACCAGTGGATGCCATTTCAACACCCAAGATTGGATCAGCACCGGCTAATCTGGAGAAGGAGAATTGAGGAACCTTAACGGCACAGTAGTCAGCTGGAAGCTTTTGGACTGGGTATGGGGTGATTGGTAAGCCCATGATGGCCTTGGTGGCCATCTCAATCATGTTGGTACCAACAACCTTGGAGATGAATGGGAAGGATCTGGAGGCTCTGACGTTACATTCAATGACCTTGATTTCGTTGTTCTTGGCGATGAATTGAATGTTGTATGGACCAGTGATGTTCAAGGCCTTACCGATCTTAGCAGTGGCAACGACGATTCTCTTGACGGTTTCTGGGTCCAAGTCTTGAGGTGGAACGATCAAAGTAGCATCACCGGAGTGGACACCAGCATTTTCAACGTGTTCAGAGACAACGTGCATGACCAATTCACCATCTCTGGCAACAGCATCCATTTCAATTTCCTTGGCGTTTTCCAAGTACTTGGTGATGACGACTGGGTAGTCTCTGGAAACTTCAACGGCTTGGTTCAAGTAGGAGGCCAAGTCATCTCTGGAGTAAACAGTGTTCATGGCAGCACCAGAAAGGACGTAAGATGGACGGACCAAGACTGGGTAACCAACAGCATCGGCGAAGGATTCAGCTTCATCCATGGAGGTCAATTCCTTCCAGGCTGGTTGATCGACACCGATTTGATCCAACATTCTGGAGAACTTGTATCTGTTTTCAGCAGAGTCAATCATTTCTGGAGAGGTACCGAGGATCTTGACATTGTTTCTGTGTAATGGCAAGGCAATGTTGTTGGAGGTTTGACCACCCATAGAGATGACAACACCGGAGGATTGTTCAATTTCGTAGATGTCCAAGACTCTTTCTAAGTTGATGGTTTCAAAGTACAATCTGTCGGCTTCATCGTAATCGGTGGAGACGGTTTCTGGGTTGTAGTTGATCATGATGGTCTTGGTACCGTTGGCTCTCAAAGTTCTAACGGCAGTAACAGCACACCAATCGAATTCGACAGAAGAACCGATACGGTAGACACCGGAACCTAACACCATGACACCGTGGTCGTTGAATTCAACGTCGTGAGAGTCGGCGTTGTAGGTGATGTACAAGTAGTTGGTGAAACATGGGAATTCAGCAGCAACAGTGTCGATTTGCTTGACAAATGGAATAATACCGAATTCCTTTCTCAATCTTCTGACAGCGACTTCGTTGGAACCAACAAACTTGGCAATTTGACGATCTTCGAAACCAAGTTGCTTAGCTTCTCTGACAGCCAATGGAGTCAACTTGTCAATGGAGCCGAAAGATTCCAAGTACTTACCGAACTTGATCAAACCGTCCAACTTGTTCAAGAACCACTTGTCAATGTTGGTCAATTCCCAACACTTGTCAACGGAGTAGCCCTTGTATAAGGCGTTGGCCAAGGCGAACAAACGTTGGTCAGATGGAGCTTGCAATTCAGCATCAATGTCAATCTCAGAAGGAGTCTCGTTGAAACCCAAGTTGTGGTAGTCGACAGATCTGATGGCCTTTTGGATAGCTTCTTCAAAGGTACGACCAATGGACATGACTTCACCGACAGACTTCATGGAGGAGGACAACAAGTTGGACACTCTGGTGAACTTCTTCAAATCCCATCTTGGCATCTTGACAACAACGTAATCAAGAGATGGTTCGAAACAGGCACAGGTGACCTTGGTGACAGAGTTCTTGACTTCGTGCAATGGAATGTTCAAACCCAACTTGGCAGCAGTGTAAGCCAATGGGTAACCGGTGGCCTTGGAGGCCAAGGCGGAGGATCTGGACAAACGAGCATTGACTTCAATGATACAGTACTCCTTGGAGAATGGGTTCAAGGCGTATTGAATGTTACATTCACCAACAACACCCAAGTGTCTGATAACGTTGACAGCAGTGGTTCTCAACATGTTGTAGTCTTCGTCAGACAAGGTTTGGGATGGGGCAACAACGATGGAGTCACCAGTGTGGATACCCAAAGGATCAAAGTTTTCCATGTTACAGACAGTGATACAGTTGTCAAAGGCATCACGGACAACTTCGTACTCAACTTCCTTCCAACCCTTCATGGAACGTTCAACCAAGACTTGTGGGGAGACAGCAAAGGCGGTGTTACACAAGTCGATCAATTCCTTGTCGTTGTTGGCGAAACCAGAACCTAAACCACCCAAGGCGAAGGCGGCTCTGACAATGACTGGGTAACCAATGTCTCTAACAGCTTCGATGGCTTCTTCAACGTTGTTGGCAGCGTGGGACTTGGCAGTCTTTTCGTTGATTTCATCCATAGCTTGGGCGAACAATTCTCTGTCTTCAGTGGTGATGACAGTTTCGATTTGGGTACCAAGAACCTTAACACCTAAACCTTCGAATTCGTCCTTCAAGGCAATACCGACAGAAAGAGCAGTTTGACCACCGAAGGTACAGTAGATAGCATCTGGCTTTTCGTGCTTGATGACCTTTCTGACAAAGTCTGGGGTGACTGGTAAGAAGTAAACCTTGTCAGCTAAACCCTTGGAGGTTTGGATGGTAGCAATGTTTGGGTTAATCAAAATGGTGTAGATACCTTCTTCCTTCAAGGCCTTGATGGCTTGGGAACCGGAGTAATCGAACTCACCAGCTTGACCAATGGATAAACCACCAGAACCTAAGACTAAGACCTTCTTTGGGTGGACTCTTGGGTGGGCAGCCAAGTTGTCGGCCAATAAACCACCTGGGAATTCAACAGCCTTCAAAACCTTCGATTGCTTGTATTCCAAAACAGACTTGATGAACACGTCGAATAAGAACTCGGTGTCTCTTGGACCTGGAGTGGATTCAGGGTGGAATTGGACAGAGAAGAATGGCAAAGAGTCGTGGTAGATACCCTCGTTGGAACCGTCGTTGGCGTTGACAAACAATTCCTTCCAGCCACCGCTCAAGGTGTTGATGTCAACAGCGTAACCGTGGTTTTGGGAGGTGATGTAACAACGACCAGAGATCTTGGAGACACATGGAATGTTGTGACCTCTGTTACCGAACTTCAACTTCAACGTTGAGGCTCCGGAAGCACGGGCTAACAATTGGTGACCTAAACAGATACCAAAGATTGGGATGTTTTGGGCAGCGACAACCTTCTTGATCTGTTCAACGGTGGATTGCATAACAGATGGATCACCTGGACCGTTGGATAAGAACAAACCGTCGTATTGGCCAGCTTCGGATTCCAAGTCGTGGTTCCATGGGACAACCTTCAATTCAACACCCCTTCTGACGAAGCATCTGATTTGGTTGTACTTCATACCAATGTCCAAGGCCAAGATTCTCAAGGTCTTGCCGTCTGGGCCCTTGACTAGTGGGGTTTCGGCGTTTGGAGTGTACAAGACTGGCTCAGGAGTGGAGACCTTAGCAACCAAGTTCTTGACGTTTGGATCGTCCCATTCTGGGATTTCAAAGTGTTTGGTCCAGTTGGTGGAGGTGGCTTCTTCAACAGTGGCCTTGTCGGTTTGGACGGCAATTCTACCCAACATGGAACCGGATTGTCTCAAGTGCTTGGTCAAAGCTCTGGTGTCGACACCGTACATGGCTGGGATGTTTTGTTCCTTCAACCAGGTACCTAAGGAGGACTTGGCCAAGAAGTGGGAGAACTCTTCGGTGTAGTGGGCAATGACTAAACCAGCAACGTGGATCTTGTTGGATTCGAAGTACTTTGGCAATTCGGCAACGTCTTCGTCGCGTAATTCACGGTCTGGAACACCGTAGTTACCAACCAATGGGAAGGTGATAACTAAGATTTGACCTTCGTAAGAAGGATCAGTGATGGATTCTGGGTAACCAACCATACCAGTTTGGAAAACTAATTCACCGGCAGATGGGACTGGGGCACCAAAGGAGTAACCTTCCAAGACGGTACCGTCCTTAAGTTCTAAGGCCATAAGACGGTTACCAGTGGATGGCATTGGAGGAGAAATTGGAGCAGATGGTAAGACACCGGTCATTTCGAATAATTTCTGTTGTGATGGGTTTAAATGAAAATGAAGATGCTATGTGCTTGTCGGAAGAGTCTGGTGCAAAAGCCATGTTAGAATGAGTCCAAGATATAAAGAAGACAGTGGTACGAGACTACACGAAACAGAAGTATAACTACGAGAATCAAAGGAAAGTAGAGGAATCAGGTAATAAAAGTCAAAGAGTGTACATTAAATTAGGCGATCAGAGACGGTCGGTTGTACTGGTACCAACACAAGAGTTTGGTAGCGTTTCCAACCTCCGTCTAGCCCCCCAATTTGTGTTCTGTTTCTTCTTCTTCTCGTACTAACCAATGCCTCACTTACTTCGTTTTGATCCAAGTTCACTTCCATTAAGTATGGTGTCTCACCGGGAGCAGACTCACCTATTAATGAATAACAATCAACTGTGTAGAATAACGGGAATTTGGAGACGTGTTATTACTGGTCAATCAATTGGAAATGGATTAAAAGAAGGGCGACAATAGCTTTCTGAAAGAAGAAGAGAGAGAAGAAGAAGAGAGAAGAGAGAGAAGAATAGAGGTGAGATTGTGTGTGGTGTATGTGTGTTTGCAGTCGGGATTTTTAAAACTTTATATATCAAAAATCTCAGAATCTCAAAATTTTGGGCCTGAGCTGCACCTGAAAAAAATTTTCGATGAGGTAAGCGATGCGAGGAGGGTAACTCTGTTTTTCTAAGGGCTTCTGTATGCACCGGAGACTACGTAAATTTGATGGCACCACGAATAATAAGTACAAAACAAAGTATTTCAGTCTGGACTCTGGATTCCGCAACCAAAGAATAAAGGTATACGGCACGGAATTATTGGCCCCGTTTGTGTTGAGCTCTAATTTACTAGAAGCTTGTAGGTTGGAATATCTGAGTTATTGACTAGTATATTTGTGATATTTGCGATTAAGTCGTCTGACTTGATCCTGTACAAGTGATTCGGACTCTGGGACTTCTAGTACTCAAAGTACCAAAGTACAGTGTTCTCCTCCTCCTTCCTTCCTTGCCAGAAGCTAGAACTGCCAAAAGAAATTCTAGTGCAGCGAGCAGCGCAGTGCAGCCGCGATTTTGGCAGGAAAAAAAAAAATTGACTCCTGCCCGCGACCGGTAAAAATAATTATTGATGAGACCGAAGACCGAATATGATTTTTGTGAGTCAAATCATCAGTGCGGTGAGTCGTACTGGTGACTCGTTTCATCCTGGTCTTTCACAAGTTTATTAGGGCTAAAAACTCAATTTTATAACATAGAAATATCATTGTTCACGTCAAAAAAACCTGAAAGTTGATGAAGTAGTTCTAAGTTCTGAGTGTTTGACTTATGTACAGCGATAAGATAAAGATTTTCATTCTCCTGAAAAAGTTATAGGCTTCTGGCGGTGTTGACTGCCCTAAAAAGTCCATGTTTCGTCCCAGCTGCATGAATTCGCCACTTCACACCGAGCTGGGCGGAAGTAAAAACTATTGCTCAAAAAAAGTGCGGCAGCGGAAATTGAAGTTGTGGGGATTTTAAAAGGACGTTAACAATAATATTATACAACTATTTGGTTGATTTTTTCAAGCAGGTCTAGCATTCTACAACTTGACAGCTCTACTTCTTGAATTATTGTTACTCACTTGAGTAATATACTTTCCCTTGTTGACACCTTCAAAAATCCCATTCCAAAGATCTGGGACCTTGTAAAACTGATCATCAGTGGCTTGAGCAACTGTTTCTTCGAACTTGGAAATGTCTAAAGTTCCTCTTCTTGTTAACTCATTCAAATGTCTGATTATTTTAGAGAACTCTGTTGCGTGATCAAGAACCACAAACCCTTTAATTGACAATCTCTTGGTGATAACAACTGGATAATTGTAGAATGATTCATCCTTATCGCTAACTTCATTGTAGCCAGAAATAGCACCACTTTGAACTATTCTCCCAAAGGGCCTCATGTGAAGAATCGCTCTGTTCAATATAGAGCCTCCAACTTGGTCAACAAACACATCAATCAACTCTCCATTCAAAGTGTTTCTGAAGTCACGATTGTACGACTTGGATTTATAATCGACACATTTGATATTCGGACCTAAAGACTCAACATACCTGGCCTTCTCTGAGCCACCGGCAATAGCTAACACTAGCTTTGGTTTGAATAATTTGGACACAATTTGAGCCAAAGCTGATCCAAGACCACCAGCGGCCCCTGATATCAGCCAGATCTTTCCCTCATCTTCAGGGTGGATTCCAGAGTACTTAAATGCGGCGAGATAAGCAGTTAGAGTAGTCCCACCAAACACTGAGAGATAATCAGAAAGTTTTGAAACCTTGGAAATATCCACTATCACAGCTGAGATGCTCTTTGGATTGACAATATTGTGAGACACCCACCCAACCATACCTGAGAAGAACTCCCCAGCTTGAAACTTTTTATTCTTCGAAATCAAAACCCTACCTATGCCTTGTGCAGGAGCTGGATCTCCTAGTGGCGTTGGAGGAAGATATGAATCAGTGGCTGCTGTGAACCAGCCTTTTTGAGCTGGATCATTCGAAAGGTATATTGTCTCGTAAAGAATTTCTCCTTCCTTTAAAAGATTTCGGTCTGCAATATTGTAGTACTTGTGAAGCAGTTTGAAAGTGGCATCCTTTGTGCTGTAATTCAAATTCACCGGCTGATTAAACTGTGCATAATTGTTGAGCAAGTACTGTTTGGCTTCTATGACGTGTTTCTTCATATTAGAGTTGGCTTGATATGGTAAATGAGCTTTCCATCTTGAGTGTTTATGGATAATTACTGAATCTTTTATGACTATTTTATATAACTGTATTTATTTTAATTGAAAGGATTAAATTAAATTGATACCTGAAATATGCGGGGAAATTTAGTCTCCGCGTTTTAGCTCTGAAGATTTACCGAGGCTTATATTCAGACGTTTAAATAAGTCCATAAACTCAATACTATATATTGGCTGGGCTTAATTAATATTGTTTGACCATAGTAAACTATATTCCTATAATTTAATTAAAATATATAATATTTTGAATATTTTGAATTATATAACTAAAATAATAATTATTTTTATATTAATGAATTTTAAATTTAATATTTAGAGCTAGTTGGTAATTTTTGCCATAGTTAAGATCAAGTCCTTACGTTTCGATTTAAATCTGGGTCAGATGTGATCCGTTTTCCATGATTCAAACAGTTTCAGAAACTTTGAAACTTTTCTCATGATAGTTCTAGGATAGAATTTTGAGTTAGCTCTTAGATCTGAAGTAAAATGGAAATTAGGGAGTTTACAATAGTTGAAATACTTACATTTAGCCTTATGTAGCGGAATCAGTTTTGAAAATGAAGCCATCGCAATACTCTCATCTGAAAACTACTCACTTAATTACTCTTTGAGCCAAAATTGAAGGGTGGTTTGGTTTTGAGGACAAAATTTATATATAATTAACAGTGGGATAAATTTTACTAAAGTAAATATTTTCAGATATTAATATTTGCTAATTATATATTATCTAAATGACAATCGTTCTTATACATTTACAAATTTCATTAACTTATATTTATTGCACTCCTTATTTACAGCACATTCACAAGCACGTGATATGGAGTTTGGACCAACTGGCCGTGCGGCGCGGACCGTCCGATTGATCAGTTCAAGAAAACCAAAAAAGAATAGGACAGGACCATTAACTAACACTTTGCAAACGTTATATATAATACAGACTGATTGAAATACAAACGAATTCGAAGGCTCAATGCTCAGAGTAGCCGCAAGTCATACATAAGTTTAACATTCAAAGCTTCAGACACTAGGTAGGTCGTTTACGGCTTTCATCTATCAAAATTGTACAAATCAAATATGAAGAACTCAGAGGATTATACTGGAGAAGAAGATGTTGTTTACTATCACCAGTACACCAAACCCAATCACATTAATCATTTAGATAATCTTCAAAACTCTCATCTAGCTGTAATAGACAACAAGAAACGCTGCATTTTGAGAGTTCAAAGGTCATTCAAATATGAGGATCTCCTATATCCTGAAATTCTTACATTTAAGTTGAAGGAGCAACTTGAGGGTCTTCAAATTCAGTGCACAGAGGATATCAAACAGTCTATCATAGAGAATATTGTTACCTCTGTGGATAAGATAAATATCTGTTTGAAGGAGTCTTATAATGCCCTTACATTTCCAGCTGTTGTGGACTATTTTTTGGATATTTTCTCACTTGGATTGATCAATTCGTTGCACACATCGTTTTCCAAGCAAAAACTTGATGAGATCGATCAAATAACTAAGGATTTCAACTCTAAAGTGATCCCAGGCGATGTAAATGTGCAGATGATACACCCTAGAACAGGCGGCTATTTATCTGTAGACTTCACATTCTCATATGGTAACGGAAATCAGCTTACGGAGACACATCAAGATGTTTCAAAGAATAGTATTATGTACTTTATCTAAGATATCAACTATTTAAATTATTAGCACCACCAGTGTGTAATGCTGGTTGAGACTTGTGAGTCTTATTGCTCAATCTTATCTTTTCCTTGAAATATTCAGCCATCTTGAAGTCAAAACCATCGTAGCGTGTAAGCCACTCATGCTTTAGCAAGTTCTGATAAGTTGGTCTCTTATTTGGCTGCTTATCTAGAGTTTTACTGACAAAGTCCTTTGCCAGAGCAGAGAAAGATTCTGGTAATGCAGGTGGTTCCCCATCAACAATGGCGCTTAGTTGGGAAAAGATGTTATCATAAGTCTCTGGAGGGTATGGGTAACAACCCTTGGCAGTTTCAAGAATGGTGAGCCCCAAGGACCAGATATCAGACTGCACAGAGTAACTAGAGTCATCTGGGCTCAATGATTTGATTCTTTCTGGAGCCATGTAACTCTGACAGCCAATGTTAGTACGCGCCAAGGAGGCAACAAGGTTACCTGAAACACCAAAGTCACAAAGCTTAACCTTCCCTGAAGTGGAGACCAAGATATTCGTAGGCTTGACGTCTCTGTGGATGATGTTGTGGTTTTCCTTCAACTCGAGAAGACCCTTGATAACAGATTCCGTGATGTACGCCAAATGATCTTCATCAATACCATCGCCGTAGATATTGTCCAATGATCCTCCGTCCATGTACTCAATGCACATGTAGACTGCCCCCTCAACGAAGAAGGCACCATAGAAGTCGACAATGTAAGGAGAGTTACACTTGTGTAGCACTTCCAACTCCATTAAGATCTGGCGGAACTTAGACTCATCGAGTTCTAGCCTCACTTCCTTCATAGCCATAGTGACACCGGTTGGCTTGTGAAGAACCTTAGAAACAGTACCGTAGTTACCACGGCCAATTTCCTCAATCAACTCAAGCTCATCAGAAGATATTCTGAAGCTCGAACCAGTACTGAAATCGACACCTGTTGAGTCTAAAGAGAGCTTTCCTGCAAACTTAAGCGACCCAGACTTTATATCGATATACTTAGAATAATTAGCAAACAACCCCTTAAGTTGCATTGACTGCTGAGCTGGAAGCTTCCCCTTTCTATCTATCAAGCGGGAAACAGAGCTCTTTGACTGCGGTGGCTCTGAGTTTGAGAGAGGCAAAGATAGCTTGGGTTGGTCTGTGTTGGTCGATCTTGCATTTGGCTGGCCTTGTGCTGCTGGTTCAGACAGAGATGGTAGCCCACCTGGGAACTTCAAACCTCTTCTCATTGATAGCGATTGCTTCTGAGGAGCCCTGATAGGTATTTGTGCAGCTGATGAAATGGGTTTCTGTATCGTGGAGGTTGTATCTGAATTTGGTAATGAGGGCGCAGGTCTGGCTGGCGGATTGAGAGCTCTGGTTTTCTTTAGCGACTCAATGGAGTTATGTGGTAATACATTTTTTCTAACGGAAGGAGGTAGAGGTGGAAGAGGCTTCTCAGCATTGGTTTTATCTCTAGGGGTGCCATCGTTGTTACTCTCAGAATGAAGTGGGCTATTTGTCATCTTTTCCTCCTTTCCCTTGGTCATTTCCATTTCTTTCTTTATCGAATTCTTTCGGCTCAAGACAGGTTGAGAGAGGGTTTGCTTTATATCCATTGAGTTCTTGATGTCTTGAGGGTGCGAAGGAGATACTGGGCCTTTGGATCTTTGTTCATGAAAAGCCTGAAGTTTTGCTTGGATATCTGGACTTATGTGCGGATATGGGATTGAAGAGCCACCTACTGGCTTCACATTTTGAGATGGGGAGCGGGTTTGTGTAACATCATGATGTCCCTGAGATGAGAAGCTAGTTATTGGTGAAGATGTACTTGGCTGACCGTATTTGTGGGAATCTTCAAGGTGAAGATCTTCCACTTCTTTGATAGGGACTTTGTCTGTGTGTGACATCTTGAAGAGGCTAAGCTATGCAATTGATTGAAAAGCGAAACGACCGAAAATCGATAAATACAGGTACACAAGAGACTCCAAATACTTTATTTGCTTGAATATGCTAGACTTGATCTATTCTGAAAGACAATTTATTGTGTTTCTTTAGAGTGGTTGTCGAAGTTGGTTTTCGTAAAATATGTACCTCCTTTCAACTTCCAACTTTCAAAGTTCCAAGTCTAAATTCAGCACTCAAGCAGTACTACGATCTGCGCACTGACGTGCTTTGAAAATAATCTGAAATTATGTGATCATTCCTACTTCCGAGCTGAACCTCCCGGAATTGCTGCACGTGACGTAACCAAATCAATCAGAACAAAATATTTTTCAATCGGTAACTTCTTGTGAATCTTGTTTACTTCTATTAACTGTCTTTAAGTTTCTTCAGATCCAGCCCCACACACATTCAAATGTCTCAAATAGAACAGAGGATAAACCAAACTATTGAGAACCTGATCCAGAAACGGAAAGTTCTTCAAGGTCATCTATCCCAATATAAGATCCTGAGAAATAGATTGGAACAATGGGAGAACTTTGAAGAAGACGACTCGCCTGAGATTACAGTTTCAATTAACCAAAGGGGACGTGTTGCTGCTCATGTTCAAAATCCAAGAAAGATCCTTGCTTTTCTAGGCTCAGACTACTTTGTTGAAAGAGATCCATTACAGGCATTGGAAATTGTGGAGCGCAAGACGAAGTACTTGAAGGAATCCATTTCAGATTTTGATACCAAGATCAAAGAAGCTCGTTCCACACTCAATGGGTTACAAAGTCTGATAGATAACAAAGGGACATCCTCTAAAGACTCTTCCACGAAACACAATGATGTCTATGATTCATTGAATGACGAAGATTCGTTCCCACTGATGGATATACGAGAGGAGCTTGACGAAGATGGGAATGTCATAAGCTCCTCTATCAAAGAATCTCACAACGAGTTCAGGGAGTTGATGAATGATGGTGCCGTTCAAGAAGTAATTCCAGATGTTCGTGGTACTGAAATCACGGTGAAGGCTTCAGAGCTGGAAGTCAATGCCTCAGTGGAAGCTCCAAAGATAGAAGAACTTGATAACGGGGAACTAGATCATATAGAGAACATTCAGAGCGGAGAGGATCAACAGAAAGAAGCTCTTAAGTCCCACAAAAACACCCAGAAGTCCATATCTGACAGCGTCATTTCAGATATAGTTGAAAAAGAGGATCCTGTCTTTGTTTCTCCCATCCCAAACTTCCTCAACGAAGTACAAAAGGTGCAAGAAAATCTTGAAACCAACGAATCAAAGCCCGACGTCCATATCGATGAGTTCTTCACTCTTTTCGAGGAAATGAAAATCATTGATCACAACTCAGGAATCCCATCTCACATCAACAGGCTTAGAGAAAGCATAGGTGCAACAGCAGGATCCACCACTCCAGTGGGCAACGTAATTGATTCAACGGATCCGACCATTGAGGCCGAGGATATTTTACAGCTGCAGTTAATAGCTGATGATTTTGACCTTGAATATCTGGATGATGATGAAGATTACGAAGAAGAAGGTGCATATGACCGCTCATACTACTATGAAGACGACGAAGACGAAGATTATAACGAGGAAGCCGAGGATCAAGAGGAGCTCACTTTGATCAAGGAGGTGAAGTATGAAACCCAGTCACGAGAACCAACAATTGTTGGAGAGACCGAGAAAGAGCTACCGAAGTCAATCTTGAAACACACACCGATCGAAAAATCGAAATCTGTTTCCTTCTCATCAACCTTACACATCAAAGAAATTCCTGAAGAAAAGCCAATTATTCAAGAAGATATCGCTCCTGAAGCAACTGCTCCACCTAAGAGAGTTTCTAAATTCAAACAGAGAGCTGCTTCCAAGACTGACCACGATCCTCCTGTAATGTCTTCTTTGAATATCAACCATCCAAAGAAGATCAATTCTCCAACTACAAGCACAGTAATAGAACTCAATGAGTCACGCCGTGCTGTTGAAGATATTATAGAGAGAGAGGCTGTACTTCCACCACTCTCAGAGCCAGCAAAGGAAGAATCTGCTTCTGAAGTCACTCCACAAAAAACAACCCCACCGAACAAGGAAGGAACAGGAAGTAAAAGGGATATCATTTTGAGCGACTCTCAACCTTTGAAGCTTTCTAAGTTCAAACAGAAACAGTTACAATCGAACAAGCAGACTGCAACAGTACAGATTCAAGTTCCTGCTACCAATCCGATCAACACCCCTTTTTATGCAGCAAGTAACACCGCTGAAGTTGCCGCCACGGAAGATTTGATCAGGGAGAAAGATGAGTTTGATTCGAATGGTTTGTACAGTGACTCGATAGACTATGGCAGCACCGGAATGGAAGACATCATGGATTACCTGAGTAACGATGTTGACGACGAGGATGATATCGCTATTGAACAATTGATCAGTATGGGTGACTACCAGATAAACCCAAATGGTCATGAAGACGAGGAAGATGACGACGACGAAGAGGACACAGAAGACCAATTTTTGGAAGACGAAGATGATGGTCCCTTGCTCGGTAACATTGTGGAAAATGAGGAAGTCGAAGATCCATTGTATGTCGTTGACAGTGATCAGCTTGAAAGAGAATACTTGGCTCTTCGTGAAAGATTCAAGTCACAGTTCATCTCAACTAGCGAATCCGATCTACCACAAACGAAGGACTTAATTGCACCACACAGCAGTGAACAAGGTAAAGAGTTTGAGCCCATCGATGAACATGGTAATCCTGTTAAGGTCAGTAGGTTCAAAAAGGCTTTAAACAGAGAGTAAATACTATGTCTGATGTCCTTATTCTATGCAAGCAGTAATATTTACAAAGAATGATTCATCCTATCCGACATATTAGTAATTACAATGTGAATAAAGACCGTACCATTAAACTTGTGATTCACAATTATGTGGCTAGAAACTTAGAAACGTAGAAGTTAGAAGTTAGAAGTTAGAGGTTTGAAGTTTGAACCATATGAGCATTGAGATTCGAGAACTCGCCACGTGACAAGAAAGCCAAATTCCGCGAGTCGTGAGCCGTGACCTCGTGACTTCCCGAATCCGATTCTAATTTCTGATTCCTGAGTTCCAAGTTCCAAGTTCCGAGACTCGAGTCCGAGACTTCCCAAAATGCCAAGCCAAGGCTGTGCAAAACAAAAGGTACCGCGACGAGCTGTAGCATTTCAAAATTTATATTTTTTTTTCTCTGATAGAAAACATCGAAAACTACCCCAAAAGGGAGTTTTAACAGAAGGAGCATCACGTAGCATCCATCGTCAACACTGGCACGCAGAGAAGAAATTCATATTCATCACTAAAGATTACTTTTATAATATTTTCACACTCTATCATTGACAACTTCACAGATTCCTTAGACAAAGTCCACTTGTTGTTAGTTTCCCGCTTTTATAAAGCCAGAAGGATATGGCGATCAAGTTTATTGATGCCACAAGGCCAAGAACCAAATTAAACGCAGAATCACAACCAAATCATGATACATCCCCTTCAAGCTCTGAAGATGCTGCTGAAACCGCCAACGAAGGAGATATTAACCAGGAGCCAGTCTTACATGCTCCTTCCATTAGTTTATTTCACATTGATAAAACCATCGGCTGGAGAATCAGAGACTTTGTTGCATCATGTGAAGAGAAACTTGGTCCGTACTTGAAATGGCTGTTCCCTTCATTTATTGCAGTTCATTATTTCTATGTTATTATGATGGTGATAGTGTGCTCTGTTATGATCTATCCCGTTAAAAACATGGCTTACATCGACGCCTTATTCTTCGCAGCTGGTGCATCCACACAAGCAGGGTTGAATACAATAGATGTCAATAACATTTCACTCTACCAACAGGTCGTGATATATATCGTATGTTGTCTTACAACGCCGATTTTCATCCACGGTTCCTTGTGTTTCTTGAGATTATACTGGTTTGAAAGATACTTTGACAACATCCGCAGCTCTTCGAAGCTAAATTTCAAGATGAGACGAGCCGCCACCTTGATGGAAAGACAAAGGACTATGGACAGACAAAAGACCGCAGAATCATCTGGTGTCCAAACGAAAAACTCAAAGCCGTCCAGAACATTCAACAGCAAGTTCAATTTTGGATTCAGCAAAGGAGAAAGTCATAACCATTCAATAGAACAGGAACAGGTCCATCCTAAGCAGGTCACTCAAGCACAGAACGACAACAGACAGGATGCTCTATCCCCTAAGGAAGATATGTCCTCTACCTCATCATATGATACAAACATGGCATCCCATGGTCCAGGATCTGAATCAACACCCCCACGTGAAAATACAGAATCATTGGCCCTCGACGACCTTTCGTCTCTTGACACAGAAGATACAGAAGATGACAATGGGTCTAGAGTCAACAAAGGTATCACCTTTGCTAGAGATATGCCCAAGCCGTCGCGTGAACGTCAAGAAGTGACTCCAAGGGATATGTATGTGTCAATTTCCATGCTTCGAAACCAAAACATTGATCAAGCTGATTTGAGTCATTTGGAGCATCCGAGCCCATCGTACGATGACCACAGACACCAGATCGGACAGAACTCCACAATGGGTGAGAACACAGAAGACTTTGACGAAGATGAAGGCCCAACATTGATCATTAGAGGACCTGCTGAAAGAGAAATTCAATTTGAAGAACCAAGCATCAGAAAGAAGACCAACCATAAAAGCCAAAGGTCACTGAAGAAATCTCTGCAAGGAGCATCAAGATCACAGGATGAACTCTCTGAACATGGTAAGCAAACGCACTCTCATCCAGAATCATCATCGGGTGTGTCAAGGATCCATCGCACACAAAGCAATCTCCAACCAACAAGGGAAAATGAACCAGACATTGGTTTTGCTCCACGAAGATCAAACACCATGAACCATACATCCACCGGCTCTGGTAACTCCTCTAGGGACCAAAGTGCATGGCTGTTTGATATTCAAAAAATGAAGAAGAGTATCAAACGCAGAATGTCATCAAACGCGGTTAATAACGACGACAGTGTCATGTTGGGATCAGATTTGGAATGTGAGCATGATACCAACTCTAATAGTGAGGAAGCAGACGAGGATGAAGAAGAGGCAGATGATATCTCGCCATATGGTCTTCAAAGAACTATGTCAACTAATTATCTATCCTGGGTTCCTCAAGTTGGTAGAAACTCTACCTTCGTGAATCTCACAGATCAGCAAAAGGAGGAACTTGGTGGTGTTGAGTACCGTGCTCTTAAGGTGCTCGTTAAGATTTTAATCACTTACTACGTTGGGTTTCATGTTTTAGCTGCGGTTCTTCTTGTTCCATGGATATGGAAAAGGTCCTATTTCAGAGAAGTGGTTAACAGTTATGCCATTGAGACAAGTTGGTGGGGGATTTTCACAGGGATGACGTCGTTCAATGATTTGGGTATCACTTTGACGCCAAACTCGATGTCATCATTCAACACCTCCCCTTATGCCTTATTGGTGACCGCTTTCTTCGTTATTATTGGTAATACCGGGTTTCCAATCTTCCTCAGGTTTATTATCTGGGTTATGTTCAAGGTATCCCACGACCTTTCTTTGATGAAAGAATCGCTTGGATTCTTATTGGACCATCCTAGACGTTGCTTCACTCTTCTTTTTCCTTCTGCGCCAACTTGGTGGTTATTTTTCATTCTTCTAGTCTTGAACATTATTGATTTGATACTTTTCATTGTTTTGGATCTCAATGCGCAAGTTTTGAGCAGTCTGACTACTGCCCAAAAAATTCTTGACGGGTTCTTCCAAGCTGTTTCAACTAGAACCGCCGGTTTTACATGTGTTGATTTATCCCAGTTGCATCCATCAGTCCAGGTCAGCTACATGGTGATGATGTACATATCGGTTCTCCCAATAGCAATCTCTATTCGTAGAACGAATGTCTACGAGGAACAATCTTTGGGAATTTTCGCTGTTACTGCACAAGGTCACCTAAGACGATCATCAACTATGGTCAATCAAGAGGATCATGATAATCCGGAGAACGAACACACGAATGCCACGTCGTTCATAGGGGCGCACTTGCGTAAGCAGTTGTCGTTCGATTTATGGTTCATTGTCATGGGTGTGTTCATCATATGTATCGCTGAAGGCACAAAGATTCAGGACCCGAAGTCTACTGATTTTGATATTTGGCACATATTGTTTGAAGTGGTTTCCGCTTACGGTACTGTTGGGTTATCCTTGGGCTTTCCAGGAACAAATGCTTCGTTTTCTGCCCAGTTCAATGTGGTATCCAAACTGGTTATTATTCTGATGATGATAAGAGGTAGGCACAGAGGATTGCCGTATTCGTTAGATCGTGCAATTATGCTACCTTCGAAACAAATGGACAGACGTGACAAGGTTCAGGACTTACACAACAGAGTTGATTCTCTTGATTTGGAAAGACAGGGACATGCTCAAACGATGGACACGCTCCACAGCAACGCAAATCATGACCCTGTGCTTCAATTCTTCAAGTCAGTCACACCAGATCCAATCAGGAAGCACATCAGAAGACCTTCAGTTTTCGGGAGAAATTCGGTTTCGAGTTCCAGTAAGATGTCTAGGAAACACTCTATAGGTGGAAAGTCAGTAGCCCATGCCTTTCTTAAGACACCAACAGAGGAAAATAGAGACAATGGCCTTTTCAATACTGTGGGTAATTCTATGAATGAAGATCCAAATACGAGAAGGGAAAGGAGAACCAACGCCACTGAAAATGATGACTATTTTGGTGCTATTCATTTCAATCACAATCGGCCAAGAGCTATGAATTCCACTGATTATGAATTGGACAACTTACAATTGACACGAGAAAGACAAGGTACAGTTGATAACCCTCTGGATCTAAGAACATATGAAACAAATCCTGAAGCATCGAACGAACAAAACCAATATGGAAGCGAATATGAGAACCCTATATTCAGAATTGATTCACACAGAAGTGTCTGATCTTATGACTGTAATTTGCCCATCAATATTTATTCAAAACAAATGTACATTTCTATTGAAATCCTCCTGAAATTAGCTCCATCTTTGGACAATCACAGAGTTACACAATCCAGCATCCTTAATACTTGTAGAAGAGTTCTCAATACTTTTGACTGGGAAAGAGGTTGCCAAATAGAATTGGCGCTGTCCTGAAGTCTCCGAGGTGACCAATTCATATAGAGAAGAAACAGAATCAGTGGAGTTCAGATGAAGAACGATCTTTCTTCCATCAGCCAATCTAATTTGAATTTTTGTATCACCTTTTGGTTCAACAATTGCCTCATCATTTGGTGCTGTTGTAACTTTTGCAATTGGTGCATCTTCAATTGGAGTCTCAGATGGAATAACCGAACCCAATCTGTTACCCGAACCAGTGAACCCGCCTAATTTTCTCTTTGGTGGTTGATATTCTTCGTCAAGTTTTCTTTGGACGTTCACATCAACTTCCTGACCATACTGAACATCCAACAAGGCCATAGGGGCACGACCACTGTTCAAATCAGCCAAATATGAAGCATTTGCAGGGTCATCATATCTGTAAAGTTGACCGTCGCCAACCTGGAACCCATCTTTCCAGAATGTAATCTCTCTGGTGACCTTCTTAGCCTTCTTCGAGGCAATTGCTGCAGAACCAACAGGCTTCGAAGGAGTTGTATAATCACCCAATCTATAGCCAACTCCTTCAAAATGATCCACAGGCGAGATTTCATCATCGCCACCTGGGCGTTGTTCGTTGCTTTCTGCCTTCTTTAGCAAATCTCTGACCAGCTTATTAGCACTATTTTTCTCACTATCAGGGTTCTCAACTTCTAACCCAGACCCTCTACCACCACCAGCGAAGAAGTTCTGTTCATCATCGTCATCATCTCCGTTATCTTCACCTTTGATCAATTCTTGAAAACTTTTGAAATTGGATGAGCGTTTGTTACGTTTGGATGCTGTGTGAGTTGGGGCCTTGGTAGAGCTTTGTGGTGCTTCAGATTGATTCTTTGGGCGATTACCGTAGAACTCCTCAACCGCTGTTTCCAAGTCCCAGTTGTTATGCTCAAGGAATTCACGCGCTGACGCTTCGGAGGTCCCGGTTAGAGTGATGAATGTTTCAATAGCTTCCTTCTCATACATGATGATAGAAACGGAGATTTGGGGGTTAAGATTTGAATACAATTTGCAAACAACAGCTGATCGATCAACTATGTAAGATAGAAACAATGAACATCAATCTTTTGTAAATTCGCCACTGTACAGAACAGTATGTGTGTAGATTTGAAATCGCGACTAAGATCTCCTGCGTCTGTGTCCCGCATATTTCTGAGGAACCGGAAGAACGGAAACTTGATACTTGATATATGTCAACTTTGAAGACTCAAGTTGAACTCAAATACAATATTGTAACACAATTGATAACACAATCCCATCCAAATCCCTCAAACCAGTCGAAACAATGGACAATCACATACCCGTGATTCCACCAGATAATGAAATCATCAGTCCGACCTTTATAGTAACAGACCTCTTGACCAGCTTAGGTGAAAAGAACCAAGACCCTGATTACCTTGTAACGAAGGGAAATGATCTTGTAACCCTCCTCAAGTCAAACCCTTATATCAAAGATGATCTTGTTATTGGTGCATTCAGTCACCGGCTTCAGACCCTCCTCACCCACTCGAAGAAGGAAGTCGTTGCTACCGGATATAGGATTTCAAGGTACATAATATCAGGACAGGAATCCATCAAGTCTTTGATTGCCTTACGGGTTGACGTCTCAATCATACTATCACTATCGAAATCACATTTATATGACATTGAAAGAGAAGAAGCCTTAAAACTTCTGAGAAAATTCATGGACACTCCAAACGGCTATAAAGAACTGACAAAGGGAATCTGTGCATCGGTATTATCAATAGCAGGACAAAGTGATGATAAGCTTAGAGATATCAGTTTAGAAACGTGCTGTGAGATTTGTCTCTTGAGACCTGACTTGACTCCACCGTCCTCACTAGTTCAATTCATTTTGGATGACTCTCCTCTTCCATTTGATATTCTATCATTAGCCACGCTAGTAATCATCAAGCTACTGAACACACCACAAGGACGTTCCTACTTCACACCTGGAGATATAAAGAGACTGATTTCTCCAATAACAGATTTTGATCAGGTTGACCTCCATAGAATGGAGAACTTGAGCAGTGCACAGAAAAAGATCCAGAGAAGTACTACGGATAAACTGAACTCTACATGTGCCGCCATTATTGACATCCTTAAGTCTTTCAATGGCTTATACCTTTTCTCCCTTGAAGATTTTGAGCCGATGAAGACCTTATTGAGCTGCCTAAGGTATCCAGATGAGCTTGTTGTTTCAAGAATCCTTGATTTACTGCTGGATGTGCTTTTCATCAAAAACTTTGATATAACGCCAGTCTCTGGTAAAACTCATCTTTCGCCACTGAATTTGAAGAGTATTTCTATTATGAAAGGTCAGTATATTGGAATAGTGATTTCTGTGCTTCTCTCATGTGGGATTGTCGACAATCTGGTATATGCCATCACCAAGGGGACAAATGAGGTCAATTCCACTAAAGCTGGCTTCTTACTAATTGAATTGCATAGACTTTCCGTTGTGATTTTACCAGAGGCATCTACCAACTACTTCAAACAGGTTCTTAGTAACTTACATACACAGGATACTGATATCATTTATCTACTGGAAGGACTAAGTAGAAAATCAAACAAAAGCAGTTACACCAGCCCAGGTCTCTTACATGGCGAAACAACTGGCCGCCCGGAAAGTTACATTGCCAACAAAAAGACACAGATCAAGGATACTATTAACCCATTGAAGATTTATGGCTACATTGACGACATCAAACTCAAGCTGATACTTTCCGACACTAACGTGCTTTCTTCGAAGAATTTTTCGAAGTGGGATTGCGGACTCATTGAAGCACTATTCCAGGGCCCTCTTATGAATGGGAAACGCATAGAGGAGGTGAATAGAACATCAAAGTTTACCAAAAGATTGCTATCATTTTTCAGACCGTTCAAAAACAAATTTTCTGCCACCAAGAAGTCCAAAAGCTCCAAGAGATTCATCAATTTAGGTTGTGTTATATTCAATTCATTGTTACAAACCACAGAAGGAATTAAGATCTTACAAGAGAGCAAAATATTGCCACAGATTGCCGAGTGCCTCGCCCAAATCGATCCATATAGTGGTTTTCATGCGAAGGACCAAATATTCAGCATAGAAAGACTTTCCAACACTCTCACTAGTGGATATTTTAGAATGCTTGGCACTCTAGCGGAGAACAAAGAAGGGTTTGAGCTTATTGAGAAATGGAAGATCTTTAGCATGCTGCATCATATAAGTGACAATCACTTCAGAAGAGACGACGTCTTAATACTGTTTCTGGATAATATAACATTCTCTGACTGTGATACTTTTGTTGTTATACTAGAAAAATGTCTCCACAGTGAGAATCAAAGCCTGAAGACCCGTGCTCTTCGTATCTTGAAAACAGTCCTCTCTGAATCTTCCACAAACTCACACAAATCAGCACTTGAATTGATTGTATCCGAGTTATACGAGTCAATTTATGATGAAACCACCAGAAAGATAATTATCGAAACTTTGAACGATTTTGCTTCCCAATCAGCAGAAAATGTTTTACAGGTTGTAAGAATGTTGCCAAATATTGATATACTTCGATTAAAGTTCAGCAACAAGACATTTGACCACATGAACACCATGAGTCAAAGCTTGGTCTTTAGATTCTTGTGCACAGGAGAAGGATTCAACTTTTTGAATAAGGTGGGATTTATCGATGAGCAATTTCAGATGTGGATTAATGGTGGAGGATACATAAGCTATGTTAAAGACATTGAAAATACTTTGGTCTCCCCGAATTTCAATTACACTCCAGTCAACCTCTTTCAAGAGCTTGTGAAGACAGACGAAGGCTGGCAAATGATTTTGAAATCCGGTGTTCTAACAGAGTTGGTTGGAACAGTCAAGCAATACTCAATCTTATTGAATCAAAATGCATATTCCGAACTCCTAACATTTGACTCAACGAAGCTCAAAGCTTGTATTTGGTCTATTGGATTCATCAGTGGCTCAGAAAAGGCATACCAGAAACTGGAAAGTTATGGATGCATCGTTGATCTGCTCGATATTTGCAGGAAAGTCCCATTCCTTGATATAAAAGCAACTTGTTTCTACATATTTGGAAACTTCGCAAAGTCAGCTGAAGGTTGTGAGTTATTAGACATGATGGCCTGGCAAACAAGAATCTGCAAATTTCACACAACTTGTGGTGTTGTACTCCCACTAGATGTAAGTGGGTTTATTCGACCATTCGAATCACCAGTTCATTTGACAAATAGAATACCAGCCAGCCCAGCAGAAGATATTCAGACCCACGATAAAGTTATCAGGACAATAATCAAATTGGTTGGAGGACTTTGTTCCCATATTAATTTTGATAAGTATTCCAATGAATTGTTTGTGCTCTCCAAATCACATCCTGACTATTTCAAAAATCCCGAGATATTCCAGATAGTTCTACTGTTCTTCGAATGCTATACTTACAAGTTCACTATTCGAAAGTTTATTATTGAATTATTCAATACAGATGGCAAAATGTTAGACAGTTTGATGAAACGTTTTAAAAAACGGACGAAAGAGTTTCAAACAAAACCTCAATAACCAAATCTAAATAAATATTATATTCTTTGCATAAATAGAGAACGCAGTCATAGACATACAAGAACCAAAAAATTCAAAATTTACCTTATAGGTTCTTCAGTTAGGTAAACTTCCCAGATCTACTTTCTATCCATTAACACAAAACCTCAATGTAATTTACCAAAACACACACAAATTACAGACTATTAAGCAAAAGCCATTTAACAAGGAAAACCCACATGGAGATACAATGATCATTTTTAGCTACTTAAAAATAAAATCCAAAATTCATCAAGACCGGAAAAACTCGACTATAGCCTTAATTAACCACAAAACACCCACTCATCAACACACACAAACAAATATTTAAACTAAACCCATTAACGAGAAAAAATCAAATGATACAAATATCATTTTTAACTCCTTACTCATAACCATCCAAAATTCATCAAAACTGGTTAGAGGAAAAATACTGGTCACCAACAAAATTGATTAAAACCTTACAACCCCCCCCAAATGTCCACTGATCAACCTCAGAATAAGCCATGATGTCACTAACCAACATTTCATCTCTCCGTGCGTAGTTCAATATTTCAAGACATTTCTCGCTAACAGGACATCTCCAACATAACTAAACCCAAAGTTCAAACATACACAAAACCAGTTTCCAATACTTAAAAGTTCTCAATATACTCAACACAACTCTTCAACTCCTGCGATGTGATAATGTAAACCAATCTCTGAAAATTACAGACTGCAAAAATCTTCAGCAGCTTGGTTGGTCCCTTTTGAATTCTCCCTAATTGAGTCCATTACTGTGGCATGAGGTCATTGATAAAGATATATACTGCTTTTATTGTAAGTTGTAGTATACTTCTTTGCTATTGTTTTTGTCGCGTGTAAAATATATAATATGCTTGAGTAGATGCTCTGGCATAGCTCAAATAGTCAGCTTAGAATAGTGACCGGGGGGTTTAAATGTCTTGAACTAAGTTATTAATAGCCAGCGTTCAATACTGGGGGAACTGCAAACATTAAGAGAACCCTTGAAGTTACTTCATGAATTAAAAATGAGGAAACGGAGGATGCCGCGTGGCCATTGGTAATTACTTCTTTGTGGAAGCTTTTGTTAGTATTGTGTAAGATGTAGAGTTGATAAAGATGTAAGAAATCTAAAGTCTTCTCCATTAATTACAAAATACCGCAATGTTTTAAGTTTGGAGTTACAGATTAGATTTTTTGATAATTGCTATGTGCGAGGCGTAAATTAGAAAGCTATATGATTGCGTAAAATGTTCTTTTCACTTTTACTCTTTTGTTAAGGTGGGTGAACTGTGTTCTAGTAGATATTTGTGTAATGTAGCGCGAGAGTATTGTCTGGATTGAAGTTCCTACATTGTCGAAATAATGAAAGTGATTCTTACCTTAACAGTCCTGATGGGTTTTCATTGGTTTATCGTCCGTGTTTTGCCATACTTTTATTTCAGAAACTAGAGGATCAGAGACTATCAAGGTTGTTACTGTGAGTTGCTTCACTTTAATCCCGTTTCGTGTAGCTCCTGTTTTATTGTTGACGTCTATAAGATGTTTTGTTTCTGCGCAAATGCACAGATTGGGATGGGTTTATCATCGTGTTTGGGTGAAATTTACATTTGATCGCTTGTTTTTTTCAATCAAATATGGCTGAAGTATTAAGCTGAGGTTGGTTTAGAATTTCCTGAGGAAGGTTGGACAAACGTTCGTATGTTGATGTTTTATGGTTTCTGGGCGGGTTTCTTCATCAGAAATTCGTTTTCTAAGAATGTTTCTTCAAGTATATTGTCGTATTTCACTTTTAATTTCGGCAGGGTTGGCTTAAGGGTTTAGAATACTTTTTTTCGGGTAAATGTGAGTTTAAGGTTTTAAGAATATTTTAGCTTTTGAGGTTTTTAGTATTGATTGAATTGAGTTGGAACGAGTGGTGAAATTATTTGATGTGTTGGTTAATTTATCTGATTTATTTTATATTTGTTTGGGGGATTTATATAGCGGAGGGTGTCTGTTGTCTGTTGCTTTGTTTATTTGTTTTTTTCGAGATGTATATCCTTATTAACTGACTGACGGGTTCGATTTGTGTGATCTATTTCGGGGATATAGGCTTTTAGTTCAGTTGAATAGAAGATGAGGAAATCACGGGAGGAATTGACTGAAAGGACGGGCTTGAGATTTTAGAAATGGGTTTTGAATCTAGGGATTGTAAAACGAAATTCTATTTGTTGGAGATTGGAATTCACTCTGGAATGAATTGATTGATCTTGAGGATGGATCGTCTGATTCGTAAAGATTTTGTTTCAATAAGATTGAACATTTTTGTTTGAAAGGGCTTAAGGGATATGATTAATATCAGGAAGGGTCAGAAAGAGTACTTTCGAATTAGAAAAAGACTTAATTTTGCAGAAAAGTGGAGATCGGTCGATTAATCATGAGTTACGATTGATGATGGAAGCTGAAGTTCTTCTTTAGTACTCAGGTAATGAGACGACTTCCTTAAATGAAGAATGCCAGATTCAAAAATACATGCAATGATGAAAGGTAGAATAATGTATTTCAGGGTGAGGCTTGGTACTAGGTACCAGGTAGTGGTTCCATACCTCAAATAGAGAGTCCATGAAGTATTGGGCGATAAAGATGAACTGAATTTGATGAGTAGAGAATGGAGGCATATTGAGGGCTGTTAGCGGTTATTTTCCTATCTAGTTGAGCTATGAATTTTTTTGAGTTTTCTTGGATTGTTGTTCCTTAATTGTTGTTCCTTAATTGTCCACAGTAAGGGAAGATTGACGTCGATATGTTGAAGGTGATAATGGCTTTCAGGTCACGTGTTTTAAAGCTCTAATCTCTAGTCACGAGGCATGCGCGTCATGTGCATGAGCTGGTTCGCGACAGATATTGTGTATTTGAAGAAAAATCAGATACACGAAGGTACAACTGAACTGTTAATCCACTAAAGGCGTAAAAATTTGATGAACCAGGCAACGACAAAAGTCTAAAAGATTGGAAATGGTTGGGTTTGGTCAAATTGTCATTGGTCCTCCAGGCTCAGGTAAATCAACATACTGTAATGGTGTACAACAGTTCTTCAGTGCCATTGGACGGAAATCCACAGTTATTAACTTAGATCCTGCAAACGACAGACTACCGTACGATTCTGCTCTCGATATAAGGGACTTCATTACCCTTGAACAGATCATGGAGCAAGAAAGTTTGGGGCCCAACGGTGGATTAATGTATGCCCTTGAATCTTTGGATGCATCGATAGATGAGATTATATCAAAGCTTGATGCCCTTCTAAAGACTCACACCTACTTGATTTTTGACTGTCCCGGTCAGATTGAGCTTTTTACACATCATTCATCCCTCTCAAAGATATTCAGAAGACTCACAAAAGATCTTGACCTGAGACTATGCGTTGTTAACCTGGTCGATAGCTTCTATATCACCACGCCATCGCAATATGTCTCGATAATCTTATTGGCTTTAAGATCCATGCTGCAGTTGGATCTCCCTCACGTGAATGTTTTAAGCAAGATCGATCTTGTGTCAAATTATGGGGAGCTGCCTTTCAATCTTCAGTTTTACACGGAGGTACAGGATTTGCAGTACTTGAAGCCGTCAATAGAGCAGGAATCGAAGTCCGTTCTATCTAAGAAATACGCAAGACTTACGCACCTGATATCTGAGGTCGTCGAGGATTATAATCTTGTTTCCTTTGAAGTTCTTGCAGTTGATGACAAGCAATCAATGATAAATTTGATCTCAGTGATAGACAAGTCTAATGGTTATATGTTCGGAACAACTGAAGTGGGCGGTGATACAATCTGGTCAGAAGCTACCAGACATGGTGGATACATCGATTATGATATTCAGGATAGATGGATTGATAACAAGAAGGCATATGACGAAGAATACGAAAAGGAAAGGAAGGCCCTTGTGGAACAGGAGAACGAACTATCTGATCTACACATGAAGGACGAATGGGACGAGGCTATTGATGAATGGAAATAGGTTCGAGCTTGCAATACATAAACAAAATCAGAACTTAGTATATCTAAATAGTTTGTAATCCAACCATTTTTGCTCTTTCCATATTTTCTCTTGTGTCTGTAGGGATTGTATCCAGTTGATTCACGACATCGGCTAATACCAAATAGAGCTCGTTGATCTTCTTGGAAACCTCGATCATCACTCTTTTTGTGTCAACTTCGACTTCTTCTTGCTTTCTGATTTCGTACTCATCATGGTTTTGAGATTTCAAGAGCCTCACGTGGTTTTGCTGAGCTAGAAGTTCTTCTTGGTAGAGATAGTACTCCTTCACCAATCTCCCTAATGCTCTAGTTCTAATTTCTAATTGAGTTGGTGCCATTTTGTTTAGGTAGTTTGATTGTAGTTGATATTATCAATGGAGGAGGAGACAATTAGACTGTTATCTATTGCAATTAGTTTTTGATGGTGAATGTGCCGGATTTGTGGATATGCTAACGATGTGTATACCTATGCTCTGGTTTTCGAAGCATGGTATAATCTCGTGAATCAAACTAATGAAAGCGAAGGCGCGGGTAACAGTCACGTGCACCGAGAAGCACAGCAGAACAGGTATATTACTATAAACTATAAATTACCACAGACTTGAAGACTTGAATTTATTTATATATATATTGAGTTTGTTGACTTGTGCGTTACTAATTGATTTTCAAGTTCATAACCACTACAAAGAAGAAGCACAGACTGCTTTCCGGAGCTGAAGACCAATGATAGCCAACTTTTTCAAATCAGATGTCCTTAAAATTTCTGAGGGAGCATCTAGTGAAGTATCAAGCCATTTGCATGAGAAAGACTTGGTTTGCAAATCAATGACAAATCTCAAGTTGCTCTGGGAATCGACTGACTTCTGTATCAAGTCCCGTTTCTCAGCATTTTGGTACATCTTTTGAACATCCAATCCTGAGTTGGAGCCAACAAGTTCAGTGTTCATCAATGATTTTATTTCATTCTTGAGTTTCTCATTGCTGGAGACCATGTTACCCAACTCTCTATCCTTGCTCGTGAGCGATCGTTTCAATTTGAGTACTTCCTGGCTGAATGATTTAACTTTTGATCTTAACTCCTTGTTGTCGATTAAACGTGAGGCATCTAAAGCGGTCTGTAGACTCTGGCTCTCCCGTCCATCATGTGAACCTGTCTTTGACGATGGAGTATTATCTGGATCAACAAATTGAACTGTAAAGGTTTTCGGAGTAAAAGATACCAAGAAGTTGACAATCGACGGCATGCGATCAACCACGTCCTTAAGAATATCATCAAGAGATTTGGTATTTCCACTGTCAATTGAATCAAAAATGTCAAATAAAAGCGTTGTCATGAATCCGACATATTCTAAGCTCTCAATATCACGAGAAAGATTGCCGCCGAAGAACTCAATTGAGTATCTCAACCATTCCTCGTAAGACGTTGATGGGATAACATTCTTTAACGATCTAAGAGCACTTTCCTCTAACTTGAAAAGAGAGAGAAGCATTTCGTAGGAGGCAAGCTCATCCTTGAGCTTCACAGTATGAAGTTCGATTTGACTGTGGAACGAGGAGTCAATTTTGTTTCTTAATTGGTCCACTGAGGTGATATTAAAATGACCAGCGAAGAAATCTTTCCGAACTTGTTTGTAAACTTGGGCCAACCCATCCAAGCTCCATGAACTATAAGTTTCAATCCTTGCATGTGAATAATTCAATATGAGTCTGAATCTTAAGGCCTTGAGGTGAATCTCGCGATCCAACAATCCTGAATCAATTTCACGACTAACAAGTTTCAGCATTTGTTGGATGGACTCAGCATACCGCTGCTTCCCCCATACATCTGATGATAAATCGGATTCGAATTGATAGAATTCTATCCTCTTCAGCAAGTCCTCCTTCTCAACTGTTAGAATATGGATCCTACTAAGGAGTTGCTCTTCATTCTGAGTGTTATCCTTAGACATAGGGATGTGTGCTGATTTCTCAAGCTCCTTAATCGAAGCCTCTTTCTCTTCAAGCTGAGACTTTAGAAGATCGACCTGAAGAGCCAAATCGGCTTCCACCTCAAGGTTAAGCTTTTCAATATCTCTTTGAACACGAAGCAAATCTTCAAGATCAGACACCTTGCCCTTCAAAGCATCATTTAGAAGACACATTTCTTGGTAATCAGTTTCCAACACTTTCTGTTCTGAGACCAAATCGTTCAACCGGTCAACCTCCATTTCAAGCTCCCGTATTAAAAGAGAAGAGTCGTCCAATTGCATCGAGACTTCATCCATGATTTCTTCTTGATGTTGGGAAAACATAGCGCCTTGTTCCCCCTTTTGTGTGTGTTCAATGCTGGTGCCATTTGAAGGCCTGAGAGACCCGATCTCTTTGTTCAATGTGTTGTTGTGATCCGAGAGCCGTGTTATTTCATTCTCCAATACTTCAAGTCTTTGGACAAGTTCTTCTTTCCCGATCAGTAGAGTTTCGTTGACATCATTAAGCTCTGCAAGTGCTTTCCTCAAAGACTCTGTTTCGCCGTATGCCTCGTTGATCTTGACTACCAACTCATTGTTCTCTTTGGATAGGACGTATAGCTTCTCTTGAAGCTTCTCAATGACCATCTTTGCCTTACTTTCGACTTCAGAATCTGCGAGAAGAGAAGATTCCTTGATAAACAAACCATGATTGTCTTCACAATCAAAGTAGCTGATCCCATTGACTGAGCCATTGTTCTTACCAATGGGGTCCCGTAGCTCTAGCCCAATCCATAACCCAGGAGCAAATCTTGTTTCCCCTTTGAACCTAACTATAGCACCACAGCCCTTGTATTTGAGTTCCTCATTTATTTCCACCATGTGGCCAATTAACAAACCAAAGGTGGAGTTTAGTCGGCGTGAGTATTAAGGGTGTTGATCTCAAGTGTATCTGGATTCTGTAGGGAGGGGTCTTTAGATCTGAAATCAAGTACGTGTGGATTTACGATTTACGCGATTTGAAAATGCGCGAACTTTTGTTTCCGTTGTTTTGAAGATTGAAGACACAAAATTAGGGAGCTTCCAGTATTCCACTAGCTATATACATCAATGTTGTCTGTTTCTGAGAGAAGTTCTGACTTTTGTGCCATCCTCGGCTCGTCTTCTTGGTATGTCCCCCTTGAATTTTATCTCGTTTGTTGGCGATCTCGAACGGGCTTGCCTCTCATCAACAGCATCACTTAACTCAAAAATCTCCTCTGCGTCTTTCTTTTTCAACCCCAACACCTGGTTGGCAAATCCCAGAGAGACTCTTGGCTTCTTAGTCATATCATCATTAAATCTTCTGTATGCGAGCTTCAATTCCTCCAATATTTGGAACATATTCAGTCTGTAAGATCCAAGGACACCCTTTGTAAACCCTGCTAGTGACTCTATGACCAAATCGAGTGAGTACTTGTGTTTGACTCTTAAAGAAACATCACTTATTCTTTTTTCGAGATGGACAACTGGATCGTACTCAAATTGATCTGTAATCGTAACATTCCTCTCCTTCAATGTCCGAATAAACCTCGACTCTGCTGAAGTTAAAATCATAACTGCTCTCCCAGAGTTACCACCTCTAGCTGTTCTGCCCACCCTGTGAACGTAGTTAGTGGAATCCATCGGCAACCCAATTTGTATGACATTGGTGACGTTAGGGAAATCCATCCCTCTGGCACCGACATCAGAAGCAACCAGAACACCACTGAAACATGTGCGGAAGTTACGAACAGATCTATCTCTCACTGGCTGTGATAGCTGTCCGTGTAATTGATTAGAATTCAGCTGGATCTTCTTTTCCTTCAAATGCTGATTCAGAATCTCATAGAAGAATTGCACTGCTTTTATGGTAGGGAGAAATACAATAGCCTTGAAGTGTCTGTTTCTTCTTGCTTCCGTTTCTATCAAGACTATAGCTGAGACCACACTTTCAAACAAGTTTTTAGTGAGAACAAGTGATTGGTTTATCTTTTCGTGTGTTTCAGGTTCATTAGGATCAACCGTATCGATGTTCACAGCACCAGACTTCAAGATTTGCTTGGAAAACTGAACCACGCTTTTATCAAGTGTTGCCGAGAATAATAGAGTTCTCATTCCTTTCTTAGAGGTGTTCAAATCGCTCAAAATATTGTTGACTTCAACCAAGTCATCTTTAAAGCCATCGCCTAGCAGCCTATCGGCTTCGTCTAAAACCAGTGTCTTTAACTGTTGAAAGTATGGACGGACAGTAGGTTCTTGTAAAATATCCAGTAATCTTCCAGGGGTTGCCACAACAATTGATGGTATGTAACGGTCTTCAAAGGACTTCATCTGCTGCCACCTAGGCTCACCACCCACAAGAGTTTGAATTATGACCGAGCCTTTGTGGTGCTCAGATAGATGGCGTTGATATAAAACCTTGCTGAACTCATCTCTTATCTGAAACGCAAGGTCTCTCGTAGGTGCGATAACCAGTGCGTTGACACTTCTGTGGCGGTTAGGCTTTCTAATTGCGTTTTGAATCAGAGGGATACCAAACGCCAGTGTTTTACCTGTCCCTGTCTTTGCCCTGATGATCAAGTCGGAGTTAGCTTCAATGATCGGCTCGATGGATTTGGCCTGTACTGGAGAGAATTTTGTAAACCCAAGGTTTAGTAATGAGTCCTTGACTAGTTCATGGAGTACACCCCTATCACATCCCTGTGTAATTGAACAAGGCTTTCCGTTGCTGAATAGCTTGCTCTCTGTTGGTTTGTGGTTTCCTGTTGTGGGTTTGAGATCGGTTGATCGTTGCTGGGAGTGTTCCTGGTTTAATGGGAAGACTAGATGAAAGGCACGTCGTGAGCCATGGAGGCCGAAAGCAGCGTTTATCCTAAGATATGATAATCTCTGAAATTGAGAGAGTTTCATTGATAGAAAGGAATATACTTCGTGGAGATTTAGGTAGTAACTGCTAGATCCAGACTCCAGAAATGTCACTTGTAAGTAGTACAGCATTACACAGCTGTAATTGGGTGGGAAAAAATTGATATAGGATTGTTATCCGCGTAAATCACGTGATCAGTACGTTGTTTACGCGAGACGCGCTTCATGATCAATTTCTTGGATAATGAGTTCGTTTGCAGAAACGCATATGTATACTTGTGCTCTTGATCTAAGTGGATCTAACTGAAACTGCTCACCATCATTATTCAGCAACCATTGGAGCCCATATTCCACAGGCTGCAGACACCAGAGCCAAATATTACAAGCACGCACCCTACTTCTCGTATCATAATTGAATCTCACAGAAGCTCGCATCATCTTTCACACAACTTTCTGATCTTCTAATCTTTAACATCCTAGAAGGCACACTTTGAATGAACACAGCAAGAATATAAACCACAAGGACATTGTACTTCATCTTCCAATATAATCACAGGTTCGATGGCAACAAGGCGAGGTTTCATTGAGCAAAGCGATTCAGATGACGGAGATAGCTTCCACCCGCCTGTCTTGAGCAAGTACGCGTTGGAACTCCTTCAAAGAGAAGAGACAACGATAGATGGAAACTCACAGACACGGACCAGCAGCAATATTCACGCCAAGCACAATGACCACCAGTCCATGTCTTCAATAAGCCAGAATACTATAAACACCAATCAAACAGAGCACGAGACCATTTTCACGAAGAATGTGAATACCAACGCAAACACGGATGTCTTCACCAGGACAGATAGTATAACATGGAACACCGCTACAACTTTGGAAAGATCCAAACACAGAAGAATCAAGCCATTGAGTGCTTTAGGTCCCCCAAAACGTGCAATTAAATCGAGTCCTGGGCTTGCGCAGGAAGGCACAATGCTTGAATCAGGAAACGCAGATATCCAATCACGCAACTCTCTCAACAACGATACTACAGCAGCAGCATCATCGCAGAGCATTGATGAAAACTTTTCCAGAAGTGAATCAGTAAACCATAGAAAGCACTTCCAGTCGCCAGAATCCCGCAACAAATCATGGGGAGAAGTTAAGCGCGTCCAACCTACGGACCATGTCAAGAAGCCACATTCTCCATTTAATGGGATGGAAAGCCAATCACATGAAGAGAATTCAATTGGAAAAGCTGGCCAGGAAAATCTTTCTTTGACAAAATCAAGCTTGGAACAGAAAGAGTTGATGAAGAACCAGGCGAATCAGATAAAAAGCAGAGTTCATAGCAACGTTATCCCCTTCAAGTCAGAAAGGTCTAGAGA
This sequence comes from Waltiozyma pijperi, assembly GCA_030582275.1. Classification (NCBI taxonomy): domain Eukaryota; kingdom Fungi; phylum Ascomycota; class Saccharomycetes; order Phaffomycetales; family Wickerhamomycetaceae; genus Waltiozyma; species Waltiozyma pijperi. The sequence goes on from JAKTWX010000060.1 coordinate 51,383, forward strand.
GGCGTCAACGAAGAAGGAACAATTTCCCGTTCAAGGGTTGGATGATATGCACATTTCCAACAAGGAAAATGAACACGACCAAAAGAATGACAATTATATTCGGCATCACTATAAACATAAGCAACCGCTAAAACCAAAGGCGCATAGTACAAAATTCATCACTGTCAATGGAAGATCTTATGAAAAGCTTGAATTGATCGGTAAAGGTGGTTCTTCCAAGGTGTTCAAAGTTAAGTCGAATGAGAATAAAGTCTACGCAATTAAGAAGATCAGTTTAGATGAATTTGAAACGTCGAGTATTGTTGGATTCCGTGGTGAGATTGATCTCCTTAAAAGACTCAGAGAAGAGGAAAGGGTGGTCAAGCTAATAGATGAGTCACTTGATCAAGGCTCTTTGTTGTTGGTGATGGAGTGTGGTGATATTGATTTGTCCCAGGTATTACAAAGACGCATGAGTCTCAAGCTAGACTTTGAGTTCATAAGATTCCACACCAATGAGATACTCAAGTGTGTCAAGGCCGTCCATGATGCCGGGATTATTCACTCAGATCTAAAACCTGCAAACTTCTTGTTTGTAAAGGGTATGTTGAAGATCATTGACTTTGGTATAGCAAATGCCGTTCCTGAACACACGATGAATATTTACAGAGACAGCCAAATTGGTACTCCGAATTATATGGCCCCGGAGGCATTGGTGGACACAAACCAAGCTACTCCTCAAGCTTCTGCCAACGCAGTAACCACATGGAAAGTGGGTAAGCCGGCTGATGTCTGGTCCTGTGGTTGCATCATATATCAAATGGTCTACGGTCGTCCTCCATATGGGCACTACCAAGGGGCTCAAAGATTGTTTGCCATCATGAATCCAGAGGTCAAAATAAACTATCCTACTACAGGTCTGGGTGATGTGGTTGTTCCTGTGACACTAATGCAGAGCATGCAGCAGTGTTTGATGAGAGATCCGACCAAGCGCTCGACCATCGATGAGCTTCTTAACGGTGAGTTCTGTAAACCCCGTGTTGTGACAGAGGAATTCATTTTAAAGTTGGTGGAGAATGCATTAAGCTTTGGGAATAAGAATAAATTGGATGAGGCTGCGGTCAAGAGAATGGCTAGCGATGTATGGAGAAGATTGGGTAACATGGAGCTTTAAACACAGGAAGTGACGGCTCACATTTTTCAGTTGGTGGTGTTAATACTAAATATTTATCATGATAAATTCTGCATACGGTTATTCAGTATGATGCGTCTTCTGCCGTTAGAAGTCTAGTAGCTACTACGTCTGAATATAAGATCATGGCACGTAGTAGAAGGATGGCTTTATTCTAATTCTTTAATAATAGGCTGGCAGGGTGTCGCACGTAGTTAAACATATCATCAAGGGCAAGAGATTCAGAACAGTTGGGGCATAATTATGGAATTTTATCGCCTGAATGGTGAATATTATACAGATGTTAGGTGTGGTATGTACTCAGGTCTTAGGGTCTTACTCCATGCCATTGTTCTTCTGATCCATCATAGCTTTAAAGAAAGAAGAAATGTTCCCTGAATCATCATTGGAGCCCATAGAGCCGCCTTCGATGTCCATGGCTTTTAGAAGTTGTCTTAATGAGTCCTTCAAGTCCTCCTCCTTCTCTTCTTCATCTTGATCTTCATCTTCTCCATCTGTCATTGGATCTTCTTCTGGCTGTGAGGTGATATCACTGTGTAAATCTTGTTGAAACTGTCTGAATTTCTCCAATTCTTCTTCTGGCAACTTTAGCGCTTCTTTTGAGAAGAATTCAAAGAAATCATCTTCATCGATGTCAACTTTGTTGTCCTGAAAGAACTTGCGTGCCTTTTCATCTTCATCAGAGCTAGAATCTGGGCTTTCCTTGGT